>MU150402.1:0-57245 GCA_015584075.1 Collybia nuda | reverse complement strand
ATTGTGTCGATATCAATGCCGTTGTTAAATTGATATACTACGTAACATGTATACTCGCCTCTTCTTTACTATCGTCACGAGAGACAAGTCAAACTACGGGCTGACCCAAGTCGATTTGCGGGACAGTATTTGACAGACAATTTATTTATTCTACTTGATTTCCATATTTCATTGGCCAAAGTCGGTATAGATGATGTAGAAAAGACCCTACAAGTGAATGATAGCAGGCAGCTACAACAAGTGGTCCCGGAAGAGAATAGTGAAGACCGCTACATAACTGCTGGTGCATCGGTGGCCCCCCAGATATCAGCAAAAGGATCGAAGCTTGGGTCACGATGCACCTCATATTCGAGAATATTAGCGGCTCTGTCGGCCAGCGTTCCATTCCTGAGAGCGGTCGTAATGAAATGATGAATCATATCCATGCCAGCTTGGGGAGGTATGAGCAAATGAGACTAGTCTTTGTGAGGGATTCACTCACCAGTCACTCCCGAACTAGTCCAAATATTGTTATCGATGACCTTTAGAATTTATGAGACATAGGTAAGGTCATATAGAAGTTTAAAAACTAACCCATCGCGCATGGGCAACCTGCTTGGGAATGAGTGTCCCCGTGTCGGATGGGGATAATAAAGAGGAAACGTACCCAATTTACAGTTGGTCCACTAGCCACCATTTCTTTCCAACTGAACTTGTTCGTTGTGGCTCTTTTTCCATCTAACACGCCTGCCCTTGCTAGGACTTGAGCACCAGTGCAGATCGACATTATATATTGGAGTTTAGGGTATGTCCTCTTCACATAGGCGATGACCTCTGGGTTGTTGATTGCAAGGCGACTAGCGGGGCCACCAGGAATGATTAACACATCGATCTTAGGATCTTGATCAAAAGTATAGGATGGAATGAGACCGGAGGTGTTCCCAACACTCGAAGAAACTAAATCAAGTGTTTGACCGATAATTGATAGTGAAAGATTCGACGAGAACGCCGCTAGATTCAACAGTTCTATAGGACCGTACGCATCCTATTCGTTGACCATCGTTAATCTTCTAAAATAGGCAGGCGCCATACAGGAACTGACCAAGCCAACGAACTTGGGCAATGCCAGGATGCCGATCGTTTGCGGCAAGGGAGGGGTTGATGTGGCAGCCGTACATGTAGCAGCTAAAATACACCAAAGTGAAAACCGAACCATTTCTTGACAAACAAGTTTTTTACTTGGATATCGGGGGATTGCTTTGAAATAATGAAGAATTTATAGTTTCATTCAAGCATAATGTCGGAGGCACCTAACGAGCGTTCTTCGGATATAATTTAAGAATTTCCAGGGATTTTCCAGGTTTCGGGAACGTCATCAACTCATTACCGTCTTGAACTCCCGAGCACGCCATATATACTTGGTATGTTTGGGGCACCTAGATGGGATAGTATCTGTCTTCTGATCCACATGAGTCTCAAGTGTTCATAACGCAGGATGTGAGATGCGTTTGGGCCACAATTATCCAGTATGTCAAGTGATTGATTTTTCTTTTTCGTTACTCCATCGTAAAAGAGCATGGTCAATGAGAAAGTACGAGTCAATGCTTGAGATTTAAATGGGGATAATCAATCATTATGCAGTCAGAGATATTTCCGAGAGACCATCCTGTATGTCATACCTGAGAAGGATATAGTTGAGCGCAGGTTCGGTGTCATATGAGCCTTGTGTTGCGTACCTATATCTTATGCTTATTCGGACTTTAAACGGCGGGGCGTATTTAGATATCGACCCGATGTCATCCACCATGTTCCAAGACAAGTTAACGCCAAGAACCCGCCGAGCCCAACGTAGGTCAGTACTGGTGTAGTTATCATCGCCCCTCTTCCACCGTTGAGTACGACAGTCAATACATCTAGTCGTCTCCCTACTGTCCGAATAAGGACACTTGATACACCGCAAATTAACCATATAGGCCACCCTGGCATTACGCTCCTCCAGTGAAGGGCTGGGCGTGCCCCTCGGCCCGTGAAGAATGACGACACAAAATGGGCAGAGTAGATTATTCGGACGGACAGATTGATGATGTTAGCATAAACTAGGGAAGCGTCTCCTAGCTGCATCCGATACAGGACAATCGCGGCTAGAATATAAGTCACAGAGAAGCCGGCCATCCAGCTGATTGAACGTTAAAGTTAAATTACTTGAAGGTGAAATCGGAAGATGCCACACACCGACTCTGTTTATTAAGGTCTCGCGGAGTTGCAGCGCTGGAAACGAAGGCTTCTAGGCCGCCGTTAAATGCTAAGACAGGTATGTACCAGATCCATGCAGATAGAACATCCGGCGCACTCGTTGAAAGGTACTGATAAGGGAGGAGAACATGCACCAGTATCGGGATATAGGCTGTTCCAAAAACCAATAAGACTATAGAGAAAACTGCCTGAACCGAGAGTAAGGAAACTAGAGCGTTTGCAGCTTGATGTAGATTCTCATTTGTGTCCATATGCGTCGAGGAATTATCCAAAGACTTCGAGAAGAACACGCGTAAGGTTTCTTCGATCGGCTGGAAGACGATACGCGCCACAAGTGAACCTGGAAAATTTTTCAGATGATTAAAATTTCTGCAACAATGTTGCTTACCATAATTTACAGCAATAGCATACCCTCCTTGATCTTGCAAAGGACTGAACCAAGACAAAAGGAACTTGTCGCCTTCGGTTAAAAGATGTTTTAGGAATGATTGTGAAGTCATGGTCAAGGATAGTCGCAGGATTGACGGATCAACGAGTCGCTGGGGTGTATTGCTAGAATACATCACATCAGTCAACTATCGTTAAAATCATGAGCGTCCCTACTTTGTTGGTGGAGGCTGGACAGGCCACATATTCTGCGTGCCATAATAGGCAATATATGTGCCAAGAACGAATACACCATATACCAATTGACCACCTGCAAACGCAAGAAGTGCAAGCCTACCATCCGCCATGCTTCGGGTATCATATAGGAGTACAGAGAATGTAGCAAGCGTTTTGGCTGTAATTCCCAGTCCCTCTGCTCTTACTCTGACACCTGTACGGAGCTCTGCCATTGCTCTGTACACCAAGCATAAGACAAAGCTCATTCATTATATAGGTACCCAAATCTCACAAATTATGCATTGGTTCACTCATAAGCTCTATCAGTGCTGCCAGGGCGTATATCCCTATCGATAAATTGAAATACTCTTGATCCCTGACCTCCTTCCCTGCAAAACGTGCATAAAAGTACGATGTGGTGAGCGCGAGGGGGAGACCAAGTAGGAATGGTAGAATAGAGAGGTTTTTGGTTGCTATTCCAGGCTTCTTTACACGCAGAAGTGCATTTCTTACACCTTCCCGGCTGAGGAAGAGTATTGTACTGAGCATGAGTTCAAATTGGATCGCAGCAGTACCGTATGCTTTAGGAGACGCCATCCTAAAGAGGGCCTGATTGAGAATGAAAGTAAATATCCGAGAGAAAAGTTGGAGGGCCATTAAAGCCGAGGCAGACGAGAAGGACGCTTTGAATAACACGTCATGGCTGGTTGTTGCTTGACCTGACATTGGGAAAGAGTGACAGCGGTATATGGACAGGATATCTAAGTACACAGAAGAGGGTTTAAACACGAAGTTAAATAGACAAAGGTGAAAAAAAAAACTCACAACAAATACGCCTATATAAGAAACATTGATAAAATTTGTGAGGGAACAAAACAGGAGCACAATGATACGAAACTTCGGTTGAGCCACGAACCAAACGGAGGCACGTGCTTTTCATGTGCCTTTAAAATGTCCTACATTGACGCGACGAGTATACTCTTCCAGACACATTTCTTAACATCCTGTTTGCCATGGATGAACCATGCAAACTGACTACAATAGACGCTAGATGAGGGGGGATTGTGATATGCGACACTACTTATTTAAGCCCAATTACAATGTACTATACAAAGAAAGAAATACAACGGGGCGAAGCGAATGGTGACCGAGTCAAAGGACCCTAGAAAATCGAAAAAAACACGAATTGAAGCATTTGTAGATCTCAACCCTCGAGGAACTCTCTGGGCATGTCTGCAAAGGCTGCACTACCAACTCCAAGCAACCCAAGTTGGACTACACATGTAGCTGTATGGCGATACATCGTTTCTAACACGGGATGAGATGGTCGTCCCTGTGATTCTAATGGGTAGTGTTAGTAAGCCATAGATAAACAATATGGTGGATACAAACTTAGAATGGCTTGATTCAGCTCATTGGCGAGAGCGTTCCTTGCCTCTTGTCCGACAACTTCCGATACAACGCCGCCAGCCGCCATTGGATCTTCCCAAGCCACGATAGCGAATGTCCGTTTGAAAATTTGCCGCACCTCCGACCTAGAGTCGTTCTTATAATCAGTCGATAGACTTTGGCCATAAGAGATGGCTTGATTGAGTGCTGCTTCATATTGAGCTGTGCTATTCCCTGACCAACCCCTTTCTGATGTGGTAGTTGAGCCCCGTCGCTTAGTGCCTCGAATAGGTATAGAGGAACTCCCATAACCGTTTGTCGGAAATTGAGGGGGAGGCCCTTCCTCGTCGACATCCATGCCCATGACATCGTCGTCGATTCCGTCCATCTCTTCGATAACACTATCTTCCCGGCGATTTTTCATCTGCTTCTTGTATGCAGCGGCGTCCAGAATTAACTCTACGAATTTCCTGCATCGAAGTTTGAAAAGTATCAGGCCTTCCTCGGCCTCTAAAACTGCAGGGTGATGTGCTTTGGTATCTGTCATTGCTGTATCAATATCACCAGAAAGGACAGCGTTCACTATTTTCGTCCGGCGTTCAATATCATCTTCGATGTGAATGAGTGAACTGGATTCGCCCGAAGGAGCGGTACTCATATGGATATCACTATCACTTGAAGTTGTTGGAAGCTGTGGAACGTCACCAGTGAAAGCAGTCTGTTGCTTTTGGAACGATCGCACAGTTTTGGCGTATCCATGATGTGCAAGGTATGACAATATAAGTTTGTTAATGACACTCTTCGTTTCTCCGTCGGAGAGGGGAACTTTTGGTCGATTATTGGATATGGAAATACCGTCCTTGCTATCGGTTTCTTGCTTGATGGGGCGTCCTTCCAGTAAAGATGAATCAAGTGGAGTGCTGAGAATATTGGCCCAGGTCAGATTTCTCTGTTGTTGCACATGAAAATCGATGTCGTATTTGAATGGTTCATGTCCAAAGTTGACGCGGATGGCTTCCCCTGCGTGTCGAAGGCCTACGGATGGATATACATTGGTATCCTTGCTAATGTTGTCAAAGACAGCGCCTAGATGATGTGGCATTATAGTGATATTGGGTAGAATGTTGTCATGGCTTACCGATGAAGCTACCGTTCTTTGTAAAGAAAGCTTTATGTGTCGTGAAGTCAATGCCACATCCAATAACGTCTCCGGCTAAGTTAATTTTCCATTGAAAAGGGTGTTTAAACATCCCGAACGACCAAACGACTCACTGCCGAACGTAGGGCCGTATGGGGTCCCTGCCCTTTCTGCTGAGAAGGAGAAGCCATCATCCCCATGATACCCCCAAGAATTCGGCTCCCACCCTGGAAGCCGAGACAATTTCACATCACGACCTGCAAACCTAAGGGATGTTAAGGATGAGTCGAACTGACCGCTATAGTCTTTGAGAACATACCCGATACTGATATGGCTGGAAATAGTGGCTAGTGTCAAGGAAAGTAAGAAGAGATAAGACAGTAGAAGCGCACCCTTTTTGACCCTTACTAAGAATGGTAACTTCGTAATAATAAACTCCACAGGCAGCAGGAATTGGATTAATAGTACGAGCGGCAGCAGCGTCCCGATCGCCACTGCAGGAGGTACCTTGGAGTAAAGTCACCAAATAGGTCGCGAATATTTAGAGGTAGCACGGACCATGATATGTCAAATCTCGGCCGTCATCAGACACACTTAGCAAACTATGGCGAAACTGTTCACTCCATCGCGTAGGTAACTTCAGAACCTGGTCTTGAGATATAGGTGGGGGTGGGGGTGCGGAGGGTAGCTCGCGTGGTGGACTAACGTTACTCTCATCGTCACTGTCAGTGGTCGGAGACATGGCAGTGGTGTACGAATGTGCATCGGCGGCGGCTTCTACCTTTCGGCTGGGTGGAAGTGCAGGGGGGGCGTCGGTTTGGAGCATATGCCTAAGAGCTGAATGTTCGAGGTATGCGGGGCGGGCGAAGGAAACAGATGGTGATGGTAGAGTTGGGACTGTTTGACTTAGTATTTGCCTTTGAGTACTGGTCGCTCTTCCTCCGGCGACGCTAGATCTACGTATGCGTGATGGAGACGTTGATGATGATGGGGGACATACAGCGTCTATGTTCCGAGAAGGATCAGTACCTGCGCGAACAATCCGTGGCTCATATGTCGAGACTGGTCGGGGCCTCATGGGTATGCCTGCTGCATAGCTAGCTGGCCGCCCAAGGAGTCTTGTGGGAGAGGTGGCTATGCCACCACTACTGCTACCACGGGTATGAGACCCCCGGTGGTCGTCTTGTCGTTGCGGGATCGCCTGTGTAGTTGGTAGCCTTGGGCGTGCAGGAGTGGCGAAAGGAATGGAGATGACAGACTCAATATTTCGTGGTGAAAGGGGAGCTGAGTTCCGTGGGATTGGAATGCTGGCAGACCTCGATGGCCGTGTGGTCATGATTAGTGAAGCGGTTAGTGACAAGGGAGACAGGCCCCTTATGAAAGGAGGACAAGCTGTAGACCAAACTCAAAAAGTTCCTGGGAAAGTATAGGGAACTAGAATAGTCGGTGATAGGGGATCAGCGTAAAGCTTGTGATGGTGAAAGTCAAGAAGAGCAGATTCATGCGCCTAGGAAAGAGACAAGACGGATTTAGTAGTGGCCCCGCTCACGAGACCCGCCAAATATAATCGGTCACAAACTAATCAACCCGTCACACGCGTACGCGTCTGTCACATCTCTCACTTCTCTCATTCTCTACCATGGTATATGTCCAATCTTTCAGTAGTTCAACAACTAATGTCTTCGTTTGTAGGACCCTTCGTACAGAATTGTTCCCGCAAACCAATCCAAGTCTGCATCTGTCCAGGACACCGCGAGCAGCCTTGGTTTGCATGACACAATGCAGTATGGGCCCCGCAGTCTCGCGGCTGAGGTTAGGACAGAGGGGGGTCTGAAGAAGCGCCTGGAAAATGTGAGTACGCCAGATTCATCTCACCATTGATTCAACGAGATCCACTCCGTCAGTGGGATGCCACACAAGATAACGTCAAACTTACTCTCCAACGGAATATCTATGGTATGCATGCCCCTATGCGACTCTTGATGGAGCGCAAAATGGTCGCATCGGTCAGTTTGACGATCTAAACTCTTATCGGTTGTTCCTAATATCCGATGCAGACCCCTTACATGTCCGCGTTGGCCCCTTCGAACCTACAGCTAGATATCCTAATGGGCCGCGACGAGACTATAGAACCAGCGGATATATTTATTTGTGAGTTCGGGGAGGATCGCAATCGGCCAATCTTTAACACCCGCGTTACAGGTATGGAGACGGGCCCAACACTAGACTTCCACAAGGAATTGGGCAAGAAGCATAACATGTAAATTACTTTGATCATTGAAGATGACTACTACACACTTCGACGATTTGAGAAGGGTATCTACCGTCTTGCGATATATCTGGTAATCGTACAACAGACATGTTTACCAAGGCGAAGTTTTCGCCTCCATACCTTCGCTCCTATAAACTCCTTGTTCGACAACAGTCCTTGCGCTCACCACACAACCTTCCAATAGTGGGATACCGGCGTGCGCAAATGATCCACATATCCAGATTCCCGGTCCTTGCATCCCTGACAATCGCCCAGCTCCCTGTAAAGTTCCTAAGCAGCTGTTGGCCTGGCCCGCACACTGCCACCACTTCCTTCCTTCCTCGTGATATAACCCCTTCAATGCTTCCTTGGAATTTACTGTTAATACAGCGCGCTCAAGCTTCGCTACGCTAAAGACACAGTCCTCTCTCGCTGGTATAATTGGGTTGGTCGTCTGGTATATTGTCGGTAAGTTGGGAGGATATCCTTCTGGCGGTGTTAAAACGTGTGTTGCCATGGTATAGGTCGGGGGAACAATGTTCGTGGTATAATCAAATTGCTTGCAGGTCATTGAAGATTTATTGTGCTCGGGATCCATAAGAATAAGATTCAATTCTCGTCGGTCCCTCGGATGGTCCGGTAATAACGATCCATCAGTGTGGTTAATCACGACAGTAGGGCAGTATCTGAAAGTCTTCAAACAGCGAACTTGATCTTCGACAGTCTGTCGCTTTGCGTTTGCCGGCGATAGATATGAGGCATATGACGATATCAATGGGACAGCGTGTGACGCCTGCGTTGCAAAAATAATATGGTGAAATCCAGCGTGAGTAATTGTTCCATTAGGCGTAATGCATTGGATAGATGCGAGATGTGGGTTTTCCTGGTCCGGCAAGATAGCTGATATAGTTGACGATAAATGAATATTTTCGATATTTGATGTTAATCGGGCAACGACATCTTGAACACCATACGATGCAACATAGTGGTGCGTGCCTAAAGTTAGCCAGATATAGTCTGTGGTGAAAACGAGGCATGATGAGAACTATCGGCACATTGTTGGCGGGACAAATTTACCTAAAATTTCCTCCACGGGATGCTGTAAAACATCCTGTTCGGGTGCAGTACATACAGCTGAGAACAGTGGGACAAGAATGGTGTGTGTATAATCCCTCCAAGCTTTATCCATCCCGATTAATCTGGCCACAAAGCCTGTAGGGACAGTGGACGCCGCCCATTCTGCGAAAGTGGTCCTTTCCAGGGACTTTGATCTCCATATAGGCATGGCGTAGAAGATCATTCGAAGATAACAGAGTACGAGGTTTGAAGTCAAAACTAAAAACAGTCCAACAGTCCAGGCTTTTGTCAAAGCACGGACGAGGAAGCTTTGCCCTTTCGTGCGGTGATAAGGTTCGTCCAAGAGAGCAGGCATGCCAAGGCCAGAACGGCCGGAACCCCCATTATATATCATAGTCGTGTTAATTTGCCTGTGTTGAGTTTGTGTAGAGGGTGAGAATAGTGAGAAGGAGTACGAAAAGTCGGCCTGGCGAAAGGCAACTCCGAGTCGCTTATACAACGAGATAAGCTGAGGATAATAGCCTGTGCAAACGAGTAAATACGCGCAGGATCCACACGGAGTAACTCAGGAGCTATACCTCCTTGAAAGGACCGCATGGGTACGTCCACCCTCCAGGATTTATCCTGTCCAGCAACTGGTAATGAAACGGATGATGAGTCCATCCCTAGCATAGAGGCCTGGATTGTGAACACAGTTAGTAATAGTCCATGCGCAAGGTTGTCTATGCCTGACTTTTTCGAATAAATGCAAGTCGAATGTAACATTGTTATCTTCCGTGTCGTCAGTTGGGTTCGTCAATAAGTATGCAGCGGTTAGCCCAGCTAGACCACTGCCCACAACTGCAACTTTGACTTTGCGAGCCATGGAGGAAGAGAGTGGGATAGTATGCTCCTAGGTGGAGGTGAGGATGCAGGGGCTGCCGAATAAAAAATCGCTTCTTCAGCTTTATGGACGGTTTGTGCTGGCCCCGTGCCAGAAGTAGAAGTTATTTCGGTTTGCGGAAATGATTACTATGATCAGTGATATTTTACCAAACAACCCTGAATGTTCCATGACTTAAGTCAGCTGAAATCCCACGTCGGAGTGCATCTGTTGCTGACAGTTGTTCACATACATCTGTTGGAAGGGACCAAAATCCGAGTTGCGGGGATAAGCAGCACGGGGAGGTTATTTCGTGTTGCAAAATAGGAAAACACATAATGATCAAGAGCGCGTAGTGCAAAAAAAAAGGCACGTGATTGACGATTTCGATCAATAACTTACCGATCGTACAACGTGTTAGACCCTGTCTCTGTCATCATCGCTGCTCTCCCGTGACTTGGCTTACAAGTCTCCACGTGACGAGTAGCAAATTCTGTGTGAATGTAGGTACAAATATCGGGAAGAAACGTAGAAATACGGGTAGACCGGATACCAGGAAGCATAATCTGACTGGTGCCATTCAGGTGTCATCGGAACAATTGGCATGTCTCTCGGTCGGCCTATGAATTCATCTTGCGGAGAATCATAAACCGAGCACGAGGCTTCACGAGGACAGGCATAATGCAACATTTCATCATCTATGTCGTTGGGCCTTCTGAGAAAAAGGTTTGCGGTAAACATCCTCCGAATTCAATCGATTCGTCTCCGCTTTTCCTTATAGTTATCGAGGGATCGTTCTCTAGATCGGCGTCTCTCTCTTCGTCCAATATCCCTTGTAGTGCCATTCCGACGTGGTGACCTTGAGCGTGAAGCAGAACGTGACCTCCTGCGGGAACTGCGCTTGTCATGGTGGTCTCTTGGCCGTTCACTTCGCCACCCGCTTGAACTTCGGTATTCATCGCCTCTGGGAGGACCACCCCCATCCCCATTATGTTCCACTTTCCATTTACTTGCCCCACTAGCGTTCTCTTCATCCCGACCACGCCATGGCGCTGAATCAGGGGCGCTTCCCCAGCGCCGTGGCCCAGTCGGGGCTGCATTTGCCCCTGATCCTCCCCGTTCGGATAGCGGACCCGTGTTCTGTGGGCAGTCTGGTGTATAATTAGGACACGACATGTGGTATAGATATAATATGAGTTCCTTTACCTTTCTTAAGATGGGGGCCCCCGCATAAGAAACATCCAGCTCCATCGAGTGCTGTCCCGCCAGTTTTGCCAGGGATGCTTCCACCGAATCCCCCAGTAGATAGAGTTGTGTCTTGATCGACTAGATGTGTATACTTCGTGCGACTCCGTTTGCCAAAATTTTTAACTTGCATTACTTTAGGGAGCATCGAAACATCCACTGTTGATGCGGTGGCCTCAGTAAAGTCGTGGCGTTTGAGAATTTCTTCATCCTAGTAATAAAAAGAAACATAACTTTCAGTGCGAAGGGATAATTTGTATAATACAAACCTGATGAAAAGCACCCTTGTGCCAATATTTTTGGAGGAATTTCTGCTGGCCCTTGGGTTTCTCTTCTCGTAGTTTCTGCGCCCGCTCCAAATCTTCTTTCAGTCTTTGATCTTCAGGCATTGCTCTTCGCCTTTCAATCTCTTCCCTTTCCTGCTCCCTACGCAATTCTTCTTCTTTTTCTGCCTTGATACGGCCAAGCTCTCGTAATCGCCAGGCTTCAAATTCGGCAGCTGGATCAAGGTCGTCGGTATCATCGATGTCAATAACGTCTTCTTCTTTCTCCTCTATGTAAAAGTAAACTGAGGTCAGTTCAAACATAATTTATGCTACGCACTTTCTGCCAATTCGCGCCTGATACTTTCAGCAACAAGGTCATGACTTTGTTTCCGCCGTTCTTCAGCTTCGATTTCCTTCTTCTTGATAGCCTCTTCGGTGTCCTGGGCAATTCCTTCCTTCTCAGAAATTGTCACCCGAGCGCGCCTATGCAGATGTCATCCGCAATCCAATGTAACTCAGTCCTGCAACGCACTTCGGTACAAAAACGGGCCTGAATTGAAGCTTTGGTTTTTCGTCTTCGGAATCGGTTTCATATTCACTTGACTAAAATCTTAGTAGTCAGTTGTGTCATAGATTCCCATAGACCCAGACTTGACGAACTTCGCCTGACTCGTCTTTCTCTGCACCTGGATCACGAGGCCCTTCCTCGTCCTCAGATTCTTCTTCAGATTCTAAGAGGTACCAATCAAATGTATTGAACAACCAGCACAGCACGTAGAGAGTTAACACGAACCTTCATTTTCCTCCTCGAGTGTTCGGCCGGACTCTTCCCTACCAGCCACTATAACCTTGCCATCTTTCGATATATTAACGTCTTTGAGCGTAACGTTCATCAACTTCCTCGATTTTGGCGCGTCTGTCCGTAGTCGCATCTCCTCTTCATTCTCATCGACAATATCCTGGTCCCCACCGATAGGCACATCACCTTCCTCCTCCATAACTTGGGCTTCTTCAGCATCAGAATCGGAGTCCACATCGACCACTCCTTTAGGAGCCTTCCCCTGCCAATACCTTGCAGCAGGTCTGGCAATCCGGGGGGCAGGTTTACGAACATTTGACATTTTGGCTGGACGAAATGTGATGATTTAAACTCGGCAACTTTCGTTAGACAATGAAATAAAGTCACATGTACATGATATGTGGCTGTGTCCCTACTAAACTTTCCTAGTCCGCTGTATCCTAATGCACACCCGCTCACAGTTTATTGCTTATCCCAGAACTTTGAAAGTTTAAAAATTTAATACTATAATAGTATATCCAGATTAAACGAGACCCAGGACAACAGTCGCACGTAGGCTGACTTCCTTGTTCGCTGGACTGCTACCAGTCCCCGAACCTTCCAGTTTAATATCCATATATTCCTCCGTTCTCAGAGAACTTGACTTCCAGCCCCAACTTTGGCTTACTGAGAACACATCTGGAGAACTTGTAAACCGTGTCTGCGAAGATCCTGTCGCACTCGCGCAGCTGATTGTGAAGTACGCAGATATAGCTGGACGGGGATCGCGGTACGGTTGCGGAGGTGTTACAGGAGAGGCTGTGGCAGGCAGAGTGTTAGAATTCATCACCGATGGTGATGAGGGCGAACCAGAAGACGGTGAAATCATAGGTGAGGTTGGCGCATTTGAATATGATATTGGAGTGGTGCTCCGTGAAGAGGGATATATTGAGGGAGAGTAGTGGCTAGTATTACTAGGCGTGGAGGGCACAGAAGGTAGTGACGGGTTTCGGTTATGAAATGCACTTACATTTCCAGGACTAGGGCCTGAAAATCTATCCCCACGACCAAAGACCAGGGATGAGGGTGCACTTGAAGCTGGAATAGGATCTATACTTGACTGCCTGTGCAAGTAAATGCCAAGCTGCACTTGTCCTTTCTTTCTTACCACTTGTACGTAGACGTTGAACAGACTCCCGGCATAGCAAACAGTGTGGGAGTGAAGTCGTGATTTTTCCTTCAAGGAATCCAGATCCCAGAATTCAACAGCAAAGCGGTAAGGTGGGTAGGAGGACCACTTGGATTTTCCACTCGGGTCGGAAAGAATACACGATGATGCAGTGTACCTCGGGGGCAGAAGTCCGAAAAAATCAGATTCGGACGTTGGAGGCTTGGAGGCCAATGCGGAAGTAGACCTTGGCGCGGTTGGCGAAGATGGGGGTAGTGATGAATGGGAAGAGTGCATCGAGGTAAAAAGTTGATCCATTGACAGAGACGTTCCATCTTGTGTAGTGTTAAAACTACTGCCATTGTCCCCTATTCGTAGCGAAGAGTCAGAAGGGACAGGAAAATACGGTTTGGCATTTTCCACATCGGAATTGACTGTAGAAATATAGGCAAGGATATCCGCCGTTGTTTGTGTGACACCAAGTTCCTTATCACGAGGTGAAGGTGTAAGTGATGTTAAAGGGGGGGATGAAAGATTCCCAAAGGATGGTCCGATGGTAATGTGGTTCCGTAGCACGGATTGGGACCAATGGGCCGCCTGTAGTACTGATAAGGATACAAAAGGTCGTTTTGTAGTCGGCGAGATATCATGTGAAATATTTATTATCTCTTCCATAGACTATTGCTGTAACGTCAGTATATGGCCGCGCCTAGTGTAAACTCTTGACATACCATATTAGCGTAAAAAATCCCCTGCTCGAATAATCTAGTCCACTCCTGCTCTTCAATTTCAATGACCCCATCTTGCCTTCTTAATTCGACCACCGATCGGGCAAATGCATACCTTTCCCTTTCCCCTTTGACAAAGAAGGTATCGGCAGAAATGATTGCTGCAACCCATTCTGCATTCAACCCTCCGCGAGACCAAATCAATGGAACGGAGGCACGTTCTTTGGAATATCCAGTGGAGCTGGGATGACCTGTTGAGGAATCTGAAGGAATGGTCTTCGCTCTCTTCCGTGACACCACAGGTGTCGAGGTACCATTTTCTTCTTTCTCGTTCTCCCGCAATTCGTATTCCAATAGATCAGTGCCCCACCGAGCCAACCAACAAGCACAGGCCTCTCCAATTTTGTCTGATATGGCTCCGTAGTGCATCAAAGGCTCGTCAGTGGGATGTCTATCACTTTCGTCGTCCGAGGCGGAACCATATGAGGTGCCTGGAGGAGAGAGCGAAAAATCTGTTTGACTTCCACCCTTGAGATTTGACTGCAAGGGAACAGTGACATTCTCCTTGCCTTTAGTTGATTGCAGTGAAGCGATTGATTCTCTCGTGACCTTATTCACATCGAGAGGTTGCGCAACATGTTCCAGGCCAACAGCCGTGTCGGGTTCACCAAACAGCTCCGTATTACCTATGTGTTTACCGAGAGCGAAATTTAAGTACTTCAAAACAGTGTGCGGTCCGATCGTGCTCAGAATGGACGACATGGCTTGTGAGGCGAGGGAAGGTATGGAGAGATAGACGGCGGTCGCAAGAAGCGACAAAAGGAACCGGGGAGTTGCAGGATGATGATTTTCTGGTGTTTTCGGGTATTCCTTCGTGAATGGGAACGAGGGTGTAAGTGGCTCTGAAGTCGAAGGTATAAGAGAAGGTGCGATATGTAGTGGTGGACCGCCCCCGTAAAGTCGCGATATACATATTCTACGAATCTGTTAGTAGACAACGATTATAATCTCAGGTAACATACTCGAATGCTATGATAAGGAGAATTACACATGACAATCATTGAAGGCAAGATGGTGTCATACCAGCTCGTGTTATGTTGTGGTCATCGAATTGAACAACGATTTCATGCAGGCCTCCATTATTACCCAGTCTGGGTGAAGACTCAATGAACCCGGAAGTAAAAAGAGAGCGAAAGAACCCCTACAGGAGGACATGGTGTGATGAGTAGGGTAGCGGTACCAGGGCTTCAGAAACGAACGGATTGAATTAGGACGACCCGGTGAAGATTATATACAGCATCCCAGGAACCGTGAACCCTTAAAGCTACATCGGCGGTGCTTCCTTGTAGAAAGGATTGATAAAGATGACTCTGGATATCAGCTGCAGAAGGTGAGAGAGGAGCTAGGTTCATTGAGGATTGGTTGCGCGGACCAGGTCGAGTAAGGGCAGTAGCCTTGAGGACGGGGAATCGAATGTCACCTGCAGGGAAGGCCTTCTCAGGTGACCCCCAGGTGGTCGGCATTTTGAGGGAGTAACTTATAAAATATAAGCACAGCCATCTGGGGTAAAGGAAGAACCCAACTCAACGCCCGTGATCACCGCTAGGACCCCGGACTCCGCCCATCTTTGAACCATCATGGCATACGCTCAGCCTCATCCTCGTCTTTCCGTTCTATCCAATACCTCCCAGTCTTCAATTGACCATCTCTCTCCAACAGCCAGCTCAACACGCTTCTCCCTTCCCTCGGCTCCTTCTGTCGTTTCCAACAAACCATCCGCACCTCGCCCAAATATATATGACAGGAATCTCAACAAAACACGCGTATCAGAAGTCTCTGCTTCTGCTTTCTCCTTTCTCTTCTCAGAGATCGTTCAATACACCCAAAAGCGTGTCAGCGGCATCAATGATCTTGAGCGAAGGTGAATTCCAACCTTAAGCCCCCCTGCCCCCTTCTTAATCTCCTCACTTGACCTCCCTAGGCTAAATACTCTTGGCTATCGGATTGGAACCAGGGTTCTTGAGCTTATGGTATGGCGTGCCGAATCATCTTCGAAAACACCCAAACGCGAGATTCGGTTCCTCCCGGCTCTCATGTTGATACATACGCAAGTATGGAAGGCAGTCTTCGGCAAGGCCGCAGATGCTATTGAGAAAAGTGTAGAAAACGCGGATGAATGTTTGTCCTGTGCTTCCTTATACCCCCCCGAAAAGTCTTGAATTGGCCACAGATATGATTATCGACAACGATCCACCTATAGAACGACATATCTCGGTCCCTCGGGACATGAGTCAGCTTAGTTGTTCCTCCTTCACTGCTGGGATTGTAGAAGCGGTCATGGATTGTCTTGGTTTTGTCAGTCCTATATCTGGTTATTCACTGGATCATCTAACTGAAATTATCCAAGCCCGCCAGGGTTACAGCTCACAATACACCAACCACACAATTCCCTTCTCGAACGACGATACTAATAAAACTAGAAAAATCTGTACTAGACCGCGAAGAGCTTCTGAAATGACATTGTTCCATAACCATAACTGAACATGTGTGTTCGGGGTCCTTGTCTGGTGCCTTATCTTATCATTTCACTCAATCCTAGCCAAGTGGTGTCTTTTACTTACTAGCTCGATGGTCAAGATCAATACCATCGACATCTCGCCACCTCTTATCAATTCATCCTGTGCGTGGTCGTCGGATCTTAGGCAACTTCAAGAACTCTACGATTCTTCTTACACCGGTGCAGTCACTACCAGGACTGCCACGCTCAGCGGCTTCAAAGAGGACGCTTCACATACAGTGCGTACTATGAATCTACACTATTTTTCTGCTTTCGGAATAGCTATCAGGTCGCCTTCTCCTCGTCAACTTTAACGTCGATCAATTCTTATGGCTACTCCCCTCATCCTCTGGAGGCCTATTTATCATGGATCGATACTATTCTCACGTCCCATTCTTCAGAAGTTCCGGCAAGGAAACCATTCATAATAAGTATCACCTCATCCGATCCCACCACGCTGCGATTAATGGTTCAGGCCATTCAACGATTCCGTGCGAGAATCGATGGCGATGGCAGCCATTCCGGACAGTCAGCAATTGCCGTCGAGCTAAACACATCCTGTCCCAATATCCCCAACTCTCCACCAACCGGCTATACATTTTCGTCTCTTGTTCCTTTGCTCGAGGTCCTGAGAGATGAATATGCTCATGACCAGACGTTAACGATCGGACTTAAGTTACCCCCATTTGTATATCGCGAGCAGTTCTTAGGCGTTTTAGAGGGAATCAACACCCTTTGTATTAGCTCAGGAGATGGGGGAACCGACAAGTGCCCGTTTGCATTCTTTACATGTACGAATACTCTCGGAAATACTCTCATGTTCCCCGAACAAGCATCGCCAGCCGGTAGTCCGGAGGCCAGCCCTTTTGCAGTTCCAACCGCCTTGGGTGGCTTGGCAGGCGAATCGTTGCATGCGTTATCACTCGGAAATGTATACACTTTTGGTCAGCTCCTTAGAGAACATGACCGCTTGAAGGGGATCAAGATTATTGGTGTCGGAGGTGTTACAACAAAGGAGGCTGCTGACAGAATGAGAAGAGCAGGAGCTGATATCGTTGGCTGTGCTACCGTCTTTGGTAAGGAAGGGGCACGGGCCTTCGAGATCCTTACAAATTAGATCAGAAATCAGACAATAAGATTCAGTAATGAGATGGTCTAGATACATGTAAACTCCTGCTACGATTATTTGAATACAAAAAAAATATGATATGAGATGAGATAAGAATACGTAAAAGGCTACAGAGTGAAGATGCTGGAAATAATAACCCGACAGAGATAAAAAAATATATATATATAGTACACGTCGAATGCAGAGAATGATATTTTATGTTGCAAAGCCGATGAAATCCCATTGGAGTGGGTCCAGAGGCGATCTAGGTTGATTTACATACGGAAGAAATGCAGATGGGAATTCGAAGGGATTCCGGAAGGTAACATGGGACGCGAGCGCCGGGAGTGAGATAGGAGGGTACTCGGTGTCCACAGTGGAGGACATTTCGTGGTTTTGAAACTGAGAATAAGTCGGATGGGCGGAAATATGAGCGATGGAGGTCCGTGGGTGTGCAACACTGGGATGCATCGTATTGACGATACAATATTCATGTCCATGGATTTGAGTTTCAGGATAATTAGAAGTGTGCCCATGAGAATATTGCGTGTACCCGCCCACCGTGTCGTAGTGATTCTCTGGGCTGGTAGAGGTTGTATCCTATGATCATGTATGAGTGAACGGTCTGTCTTTTTGTTTTTCAGACTTACAACTTCAATATATCTTGCAGAGGAAAATTCTTCTGTGGGAACTGCTGGTGGAAGAAGGGGACTTCGAAAAGCGGGGGCTTCCTGATTTGGAGAAACATTCCAATATTCAAGTCGGGGTTCCGACTGTACCACGTTGGAAACCGGTGCCAGGACGGGAGGTTTCTTGGCCTCTTCTTTGTTGCAAACATCAGTCTCTGAGTGTGTTTCGGGGATGTTCAGACATTTGACGGCCGTGTCAAGTTCTTCCCCCTCCTTCCCAGAAAGAATCAAGGCGGCAACTTGTTTGCATCGCAGAAGTTCTTCTTTACCGTTTCTTTTCACTTTCCGCTTCACGGGCTTCTTTTTTCGGGTAGTAGGTGAGAAGCGATATCCAGGGTATCTCAGGCTATGCTCCACTTTCTCCTGCTCGGCCTTGCGACGCCAAACGTCCTTTTCTGTCTCGGATAGTTGATTCCAACAGTGTCCAATGATACGACTAATATGACGATGATCTCGTTCCACACTTGAGCTGATTTTATCCCCAGCCCAAAATTCAGAGCGGAAGATCATGAAAGCATTGCGTGGGCGTGGAACGCGATTTCCCGATCGCAATCGCGTGGCAGGTTTGCGACTGTAGAGCTCTGGAAGTGACGGGGCAGGGGACGATTCGGAGTCAGGGGAAGGGGGAGAATCGGGAGATTCTGTGTATGAAGGCGAAGACGAAGCAGAAAAGGTGTAAAGTGTTGGTGCATCGAAAGAGGCTGGTGGAAATTCGCTCGCGTGGGTGAGATGAACAGACGATGGAGAGATAAGAAAGTTGTAGTTTGGATTCTCGCTTGATTCAAACTGGACGAATTGCCTGTGTCCATGTCCATCTATTAGGCAGACTAATGTTAAAAGGGGTCCAGGACCAGTCAATATAAGAAAACATACGCGCAGAAAATTGCAAGTCGCGTTGGAGTCCGGACATTTATGGTTGGGATGGGATGGGGGAAAGAGGACGAGGGACAGGGCAACAGTCATGACTTTATACTGAGAGCCAGACTTGGGATGAATATAGGCGGATTCAAAAGAAGACGGAGAACCTCCCCCTTCACTCTGTCACATCGTGACTGAGAAAGGGAATTCTCGATCATTGCGATCGCGATCCGACCCTTTTTTGGAAACCCTTCTAAACTTATTATCACATCACCCTCGTTATTATCACACTGCCCTGATTCTCGGTTCGCGTGTGGAACGGCGCCAAATGCAACTAAATGCACAACCCCTATGTTCGGGACTGTCGCCTCTTACGAAGCGTAAGCCCCGACTATGGTTCCTCTCCCCGTACTTAGTTTCTCGTTTTCATGAAAATCCCCCCCCTAGTGTTTCGTTCATCCCATCATTCATAACGTCACCAAGGAAGGTCTTTACAGAACAGTATTCCTGTAGATATCGCATCGGAGGAGCCAAACGTAGAACGCTGCGTCTCGGAAACCATCCCGTTGATTCTTGCAAGTACCCACGCTAATACACTGTCCATATATTAAAGGCAGCCTTACCCTAGTTGACATCCACTATCTTCATCGCCCTTTGTACCTCAGGCATGAGTGTCAATTCATCCCAGGTGGGCTTGTCACCGACAGTGATGGACAAAGTGGACGGGCTAGTGCTGACATATGCGTCAGCTTTCTCACATATTCATACCATTATCCTGAACGGTCCTCGGGATGGTTTCCAAACTCTAGGGAAACACTGTTCCGATTACTCCAGTGAATCGAGTCACCGACTGATTCAGCGCCAACACGAGGTCGAAATGATACCGATGTTTGTTCACATTTGGATGAGTCGGTATCCCGCCTTTCCCCAAAATAGTAGGGGCGTCGGTTCCGCATGGCGTTAAGAATTTACTTTTAAGGAACGGCCATGAACGGCTTCTACTTATATCACTCTCCCTGGACACTCAACTATCAACATGCCCCCTCGTAAAAAAGCTGCTGCTGACGGCGTTCCCGCCGTTCCCACTAGGTCTAGCTCGAGAAATAAGCCCCCCTCAACTGCTTTGCCCGCCCCAGCTCCGGCATCTGTTCCAAAAGTCGTTCCAAAGCCCAAATCCAAGCCCAAGTCGAAAAGGGGTCGTGCAGACACTGAAAGTGAGGATGATACCCCTAAGTCTAAACCCCCCAGCAAGAAAACCAAAACGGCGGCGAAGACGAAAATTGACGACGTAAATGAAGATAAAGACGAAGATGGCAATGAGGAGACCGCTGAGGAACCCAAGAAAATGGTAATTTTTGCCCTCTGTCTTGCACGACGTGTCTTGAATGGCTCCTAGGTTACTGTTATTAAAAGAGGAGCCGCTCCAGTTGACCCGTACTCCGGAAAAGTAGGTAAGTGCATAAGGATCGTGTAAACCGCGTGGCGTAGCATGAATAATAATATGGATAATATCATGGAGCAACGCACCAAGTTTTTGCCAATGATGAGAGTGTTTGGGATGCCATGCTCAATCAAACTGACGTGAGCTCAAATCAAAATAAAAACAAGTTTGCGAAATCCGTTGTCGATTTAATACATTGGTACTGATATTTCTTAGATTTTATGTTATCCAATTGTTGCATACTATTGGTAACAACGCACAATCTTCTCTCTTTACGCGATGGGGGCGGGTGGGCGAGGGAGGACAGCAACAAATCAAGGTCCCCTTACATTTGCGAGTTTTTTCGAATTTTTTTTAACCCTTCACCCCCATTAGGGCCCCTGGCCGAGCTCAACCGCAATAGCTGAGTTCAAGAAACAATTCAAAACGAAGGCCGGTGTTGCATGGGAGGACCGCGTAGGCATGGTCCCCAAGAAAGGTGACGCTTTCTCCGCAACGAATCACCGAAACTGACTCGTGACCTTCAGGAAAATACACATGGCTTGGTGCATTCCAGTGTCGTATATAGCCCTGAATCCCCCTCTAATTCATATTTCCATCAGAGCGTGACTTTGAGGATGATAAAGAGGAAGAAGATAAAGCAGAGAGTAGCAAGAAAGAAGATATTATCATTCCCGACTCTGCTCTTCATCCCGAAATCCAGGCAAGTCTTTCAGCTTCTCAAACATAAAGTTTCGTAACGCGACGAAAATTAGGAACTCTGCAATCTCATCTTCTCAACAAGGTAATGTCTAAGCATCCGTTATTCCTTCATTTTTTAACGGCATGTTGAAGTATCATCGATGCCCATCTGTCATCTATGAATTATGATGCGAAGAAATTGCCCTTGGGTATGGTTAGCCGTTGTATAATATTCCAATTCTCACATTTTCTTAAGGGAAACTTGCCAAATCAACCATTCTCAGCGGCTTTGCTGCTTTGAAGGTCTGTTCACTAACTGCCAGGACACTATTGCCTCCTAACAACCCTTGAAGACCCTTGCCGAAGTCATCGAAAAACCTGATGGTGATACGGCCAAGCAGTACGGAGGAGTCCGGGCTGCATGCGAGCAACTTAGTGGTGCTTACTACTCGTAAACGTTTTTTACTTAGCCAGTGACGTTTTCTGGCTCACACCTATCACAGAATTATTCCACATGACTTCGGGAGGCAAAGGCCTATTGTCATTGGCGACGTAAATCTGTTGAAAAAAGTAATGTGAAAGTTTTATCCAGTGGGACTTGACTTCTGAATTTTCCTTTTCTATCAGGAACTCGAACTTGTGGATGCTCTCGGCGACATGGTACGCTCGAACCTCGATACCCGGAATTTGAAACTTACCATGACCATGTCAGGAAATTGCATCTAAATTAATCGCGTCTACAGTTCTCGCGGATGACAATGGAAACCCCATTAATCCGCTAGACGCTAACTTCCGCTCATTAGGCTTGACGAGCATGGACCCTATCATGAAGGGCAGCTCAGAGTTCAAGGCACTGGAGGCTTATGCACGCGACACACACGGTGCCACCCACAGAAATATCAATGTCTCCATCATGAACGCCTATCGAGTAGAACGGTTAGTCATAACACCTATAGTCTCAGCGTGTCTTTTCTCATAGTAGTATCTAGGGCTAGTGAGACAGCGGCCTGGACCGAAGCTGGCCACGACAAGATTCCCGATGGCGACCGGCTGCTCTTGTGGCACGGCTCAAGGACCACCAACTTCGCAGGTGTGTAGATATTAAACCACTAGTTCGGGGCACATTACCCATCGTTGCCATAGGTATCCTGAAGCAGGGTTTGCGTATTGCACCACCCGAAGGTGCGTTCCAACCTATCAGCCCGAGGATGAATCTAATTTCCAAACGCACAACGCAGCCCCTGTCACTGGTTATATGTTTGGAAAGGGTGTCTATTTTGCTGATGTAAGACACTCCTTGTGACCTCCTGCGATAGTCTAACATCGAATGGGTTTCAGATGATGTCGAAAGTTCGTGGCCTCTTCCCATATCTTTTTTTTATTCCGACGCTGAGTCCCCACAGTCGGCAAACTACTGCTATTCATAGTGTGTCCGTTTTTGTATAACCTCGATCGAAACTAATGACGAAATAGCCTGAGCAATGATACTGGAGTACTTCTCCTTTGCGAGGTCGCGGCAAAACCATTCAACGAATTAACTAATGCTGTAAGTCTTATCTTGAGGTTAGAGTTTCATTTGACTCATGTTGAATCAGGAATACGATGCAGACAAACTCTGCAAGTCTTTAAACAAAATGTTAGTCTCCTATTCCTATTGAATACTATAATGACAGTGTACCTAACTCCTTTCAGGTCAACTAAAGGAGTAGGGCGCACACAGCCAGTGCTTTGGAAAGATGCTGGGGAAGCGTTAAACAACGACGGACTGGAGGGCTGCTTTATGCCAGATGGGCCTGGACAAGACGTTTCTCCACCTGGCGCCTATCTTCAATACAACGAGGTACTTTCTATGCCATTATCAATCACTCTATACTAATTTTGTGGGATAATAGTACATCGTTTACGATCCTTCGCAAATTCGCCTCAAATATTTGCTGATGGTGAAAATGTAGGAATTCTCACACAAATGCTGCTTACAGAATATGTAGAATGATGTAAATACACTCTCGATTCTAATTCTCATTTTCCTCTGTGTCGCGCTTATACTTATTTAATAATGTGTTGCAAACCCCAAGAAGCAAATCCCCGTTGTCATGACCCGAAAGTGGTGATGTGTGGCGGTACCCATGTTTGTATGACTTTGCACCCACAAAAGTATTGATCGACCGGTCACCAAAACTAAGCAGGACGCTTGTGTTTAACATTTTTCTCTTCACGAATGTCAAATTCAAAGGGAAAGCAACCTATTAAATCCTCTAATTTAGGTGTCCCCGTTATGCTCAATCCCGCTTCAGGGAGTGCTAATCCTGCTGCCTCACTTTCTGCACTGTGGGCCTATCTTCAACCTGCACTCGATCACATTGTGAAGTCTCCGAGCAATGATCCTGGAGGCAAGGCACCTGCCATTGATTTCGGGTTTTACGCTGGGATACATTCCGCATGCTATAATTAGTGAAGTGGCCGATTCTATTGGTGAACACGACCGAACTAATTTCCGTCGCAACCCTTACAGTTTTACCGCTCAGAGCGAAGCAGCTAATTCTACTGCCCGAACCCCTGATACAAGTATCACCAGTGGCACTGATATCTACGAGCAATTGGACAAATATTTTGCCGATGCGACACGTGAACTGATACTCGGAGCCCCCCAGGATGATACCACCTTAATCCACTATATTATCCCATGTTTCAATCGATACAGCGCTGGCGCACACTCGGCTAATCGACTGCTCAGTTATGTGAACCGCCATTACGTAAAACGGGCTGTAGATGAGGACAAAGGATGGCTACGCCTTACCGATGTCCTTGAGTCTGTCGCTAAAACTATTACTGTCACCGATACCCGCGAAAATATCTCAAAGCGGCTGAGAGAGAAGCGTATCGATGAGTTGAAGAAGTGGGGCTATGAAGAAGGAGGCTCGGGCGAACTCATGGCATCTGCGGAGGCGTGTGCAGAGGCAGCTAGTGCTCCTGATCGCGTCGTCCCTATATCATCTCTCGCCCTTCGTCGCTTCAGGACAGAGTTTTTTGAACCGCTTTTAGCCGTACCCAAAATTAAGGGAAAGTCCAAAGGGAAACACAAAATTCCAAAGGCGGCGAGTAATTCTTCTACACCTGGTCCAAAGGGACGCTTGGCCCGTTCGGTTAAAGAATTACTCGAATCAAAAAATATTGATGAGGGGGAAAGACTACGTTTATCCAGAGAACTCGCGAAGGCATTAAAAACAGTTGGTGTACGCACTGATCATCCACTTCGCAAAAGATTGGACAAATTTGTGGCGTCTTGTACGCAGGGCGGGTGATTTCTTGTGTGGTGTAGTCGACTTCATCGTTTATGTCATACTCCTCTGGCTCATTTTCGTCGGCTCTGTGTTTCCTGTTGCAAGTTTTATTTTCTATCAACTCCCCTCAAGCTAGTCGGAACAAGTCGCTATTTGTTTACAGGCTTGTAAGGACCTCTCCTAACCATCCTCCGTCTAAATCCAGGGCCTCCCCCAGGACCAAATATCTGATCGTCCGAGACGGGAGGATTTCTATCCCGTAGTGTACCCCACACTTTGTCTCTTACCCAACCATCATTCTTCGCCGCAAGATCTCGAAAGTAAGTTTCACCTCGCCCATCCATATAAGCAAATGTCTGATTTGTGGTACCCGTCCCATTGATAGCATGACGAAGGCCAGGCCAGTTGTCCATACCAATATGCCCCTTTCACCTGAAGTCAGTGTAAAAAAAAAAACAAGGACAGCCAACAGACCTTCGCGTGTTGGTCAGAATACACCGACCGATGAGTCCCAACAGGGGGCGTCAGTGAGCGCATATGCATTTGGTGTATCTCAGATCCATACCCTCCTAAAATACATTATATGACGTTGAGTTGGTTTTCATTCAGTTGTGGCAAAGGAGTTCACCGAATTCTGCCGTATAGAGAGTATAGTTAGACGAGACAGTCAAAGGATATGTGAATGCATCTCGAAGAATTGTGTTTTTTCCGTGGATAGAGATTGTTGTACCCGTGATTGTTTGTTCTGCAAACTAGGATTTTTATCAGGGCGGTACATGACATTATCCGATATAGGTCGTACTTGCACCCAGCCCTCGTCCTCATACATGGCTTGGTTGGTGTAACCCAATGACTGGGAGAATTTGACCATTCTTTCCCCTTCCGAAGTGAATAAAATACTTTCTATCGTCAGTGCGCGGCTGGCATTCACCCTCGTCCAAACTGTCTCATTCAGAGGGCCTGCTCCCCCTACAGTCTCGATAATCAGGTCAGGAGCATGGTAATTCGTGATTTTCCCCGTGGTCGTTGATTTCCCTGTCCGAATATGGACGCTTCCTGAAACAAACCAGTTTGAGTTTATTGATGGTTTCGTTCCTTGACCAGCGATACGAAGGGTAATGTTATGTAGTGCTTTTCCCGATAATAATATGGGAAAAAAAGGCGTGATGTCGATCCAGTAAGATGGGGCGTCAAATGCACCATATGACGCCAATGGGCGCCAGTTCGACGGCGTGATCCCCCCTGTATATATAACAGGGTAAGGCCATACAACACCCGCGAGTTGGTCGTCGACGAGAACTTGGACCTCTCGGAATGGGCCCTTTCCAATAATACCTGTGCTTTCGGGAAAGTACGAGACAAATTCATCTGGAGTATCTTCGTTGCAAGTCAGGACTCGAAAATTAAGCTGAAAGAGAAATTGTACTCAAGTACCAAAACTCCTCCGCAGCGTTCCCCGAGCAGAATATCTCCACAAATGCCTCGATTGAGTTGGTAGGCAACGATATATCTGTGCTAGCTCCTATGTCATTGTCTATCGTAAAGAAATTTGGCAGAGTTGGAGATAAATTGGAAAGAGGTATTATAAGATCGGCTATTTTCGGAGCAGTAAATTTACTTGTAGGTCCATAGAATGTTGTAGTTAAGACCACTATAGTTGCTAGGTTTAGAAAGAGTTGAAGTGCATCTCGAATATTAAAATGCACCATTGAATTCTCCATCTAGTAACCTTGAATTGAATGATTGTTTGTCAACGAGCTCGAGTAAGTAACCGCCAAAGGGAGGACTGACAGCTCCGGTGCAATTATGTTACTAAAGTCCATCATAAGATCGCCCTCCGTAGAAAACAGAGGCCTAAAATGGGTGACATCTTTGACACTTGAATTATCTAAAGTTAGATTTACCTTTTGGTGAAATGGAGATCAGCTCACGTTTCCCATGTTGTTCCTGTTTTCGTGGGCTCCGCACTTGAACTCCGCCAAACTTTGTGGGCATCGTTGAGAGTAGATATTTGAGATATTTCAATACTAATATGACGCACTCTCCGTGTGTGAAAGGTAGATGGCCTTTATGTCACGTCAGATAGGTTGATGGTTTTAATTAGGTGTGATTTCTACACTTAGCCGGTCATACTGAGTTCCAGCACTATTCTTGGAGTGAGTCAGGAATCAATGTTGGCCGACTGTACTTACGAAGAAACAGTTAAGTTCAAAGTAATCGCTGCCCACTTACCAATTTCTCCGCAACTAGGAGAAGTAGGGGGGGCGTAACGTATAACAGCAGGTGTGTTATATGACCCATCTCCAAAGGAATGCTTTAATAGCTCTAAGGAGCAGCTGTTGCCACCATCAGGGATCGTGGGAGGCGCGAATACCTGTAATTCGGCCAATGGGGCGACCGTCGGATCATCAGTGGATAGAGGAACCCTACGCTCCAATTCCGGGTTTTGGCTATATTCTTCAAGACCATGCAACAAAGCAGCCAGCTCTCCCGCACTCATCTGAGCAGCGATTGTAGCGACACACGCAAATGTAATGATCCCAGTGTAGCAAAAAGATACCATGGTAATTTCTTTTGGATGTCAGTGTTTCTTGCGACGAGGTTGACCTCAAAAACGACAGCTGGCATTTCTTCTTCCAGCCAAAGCCATCGAGCTTCTTGTAGCCGATTGAAACTTTTCTTCAACACATGGGCCGTTGGTCTTCCCGGTCCGATTTATACCCGTACTCAAAAGACATCCTGTTGATTCCAGATCATATAGTAACAGGTGATCATATATGATATGTTCATAGAAGTCTCCGAAGCAGGCCTGCCAAATGTCACGATTTATAAATAAAAATGACAGTTTCTCATGGCAAATTTGTTGCCCCGTCAAAAAGTACATTGAGCCATGCCGCTAAGCGATAACCTTGCTTTGCTATTTGAGATTCAATCTAGCGAGCATAAATAAGTTACTAAGCTCTTTTTCAAGGAGGTTTGTAAAAAGGTGTACTTACAATAGGGACAGCATTGGTGTAGTAATTTGAAGTGCACAAGTCTGATCCGGTGGTGAAACTAAAAACAAACGACTGGAGGATTGTCTATCAGCATGAATACCTCCCACGGGGAAAGGAAAGGCGTAATCACACAGTCATAGGTATTGGAATCCTGCGCCCATACCAATGGGCAATGAAGGGGAGTGATTGCGCGCGACCATAAAAGGCCTGTAATATCGTCTCCTATGTTGCGCCTAGCTGGACTGGTGGTAGAGGAACACGTAATCCATGACCCTGCTGAAGCGGCATATGCTCCGGACTATTGGCAGCACAAAATCAAAATGGGACTAAGAAAAGCTACAGGCCAAGAAATAACAACCTTGATTCTCGTTGCAAGGTTATCGGCCCAGGTAGTGACAGAACCACCATAGCTTTCAGCGAGAAGTTTATTGATCATTCCAGAGTCTAATATAATTTCAGTGCCTCACCACCATGCAGATGTTGTAGCTCACCCCATACCTGACGTATATAATTAGACGGAATATTACAGAATGATCAAACATAACTTACAGAATGTAGATTAGTAGTGGAGCCACTACACTTTACACTTATGTCATTTCCTCCTACTGCACGGGCCTCAACATGCAGTGGCTGACCAATATCACCAATAAACTGTATAAAAATTCGTCAGGTCAATTAGGACACTTAAGGTACCAAAAGGAACGAAAATACATGGTCTGGTTGGGTCGAATCAATATATATATATTATTCGAAAATAGGTCAATGGACAGACCGAGGAATTTCAATGCTTCTTGCCGTTGCGCAGCGGAAAGACTAGTATCAATAACGCGAGTAGTGTAGTTTGCAATAGCAGTTACTGAATTTGGTGTTAACTGATGAAATTTTACTACCGCGAAAAAAATCCCGTACGAATACACTTTCCATTCGCACAATCCCGCGTTTCCGAGACAGAACAGGAGGTTGGTGGGTTGTCTATTCAGCAACATATTCTGTTCACAGAAAACTTTGGTATAAATGAATGAGCGAACCTTCAGCGTCGACAAAATGCAGGTCCGAAGACCTAGGACCACATCAGAAGCGCGTAAGAACCGACTTCTTCGTATTAAATTACCAAGCATAAGCGGAAGTAGACTTAACCTCGTCAGCCCACTAAAAGTAATATTTAAGTTTGAGGTAATATATGTTGATCCACAACAAAAAGAAATTTACGGTGGCTGCGGGACCGAGGGATTGAGCATAAGTTGCTCCAAGGGATGACTTGACGAAAGCTAGAGATTTGGTAGAAAGAAACTATCGACTATGTTATTGACCCTCCAGATGATTTTGGTGAAGTGTTCACCTGCATCGCTACATATCTTCGGCAGGCCAAGGTATATTTAGTTATAAAGTTATCGAATAGCACCCTGCTGGAAACTTACCCAACTGCTTGATGTCCATTAGCACCCCAGGCGTGCACTCCGGAAGTATATCCCAGTAAACAGAGAATCCCAGTAAGTTTCTGTACAAGCATAGTAAATGGGAGTTGAACGTTGAATGATTAGGGGGTCTGCTGCCCGTTTATAAACCGGCGATAAGAACTGTCAAATAGTCGATCCAAAAATAGTGCTGATACAGAACGTCGTCTTATCGATGGTTCTTGACGGTGGAGCAGCATGAGGTGTTCCACGCGTTACCAGAACACTATACGCGATTTGGTATCGTCTAGGGAGGCGACCATGTGATAACCCTAGGCAGCTGCCCATTTATTTTAAAGGGTGCTATTTGGGGTGTGGTATTCCAGCCGAGCCGGTACGTCGTTTTCTATTAGGTGCAGGTCTTTGTATGGGCTGGAATTACCTCTGGCGACCCGTATAACATAGTTACATTACACCTAAATAGTATCATATCAAAAGGTACAAACAAGCCAACCGTCGATGATTGGAGTTCGCGGACCATTCTCTCCGAGTAAAAGTCCAAACTATGCAGAGTCCTGTTTGGATCCTTCCTTTTCTTCGCTCACACGGCCCATGTTTAAAAAGTCTTCCATGTCCATAGGAAAGCCCAAGGTATGTTCCGATTCGTTTTCGAAGAGTCCATGACCAAGGTTTGACAGATCGAGAAGGTCAAATTGGGTCTCTCCACCTGAAATATTACTATTGTTCGCGGACGAATTTATATCTTGAAGTTGTGAAGACGAAAAAGTAGCCAGAAGTGCCCCTGGGGAGGGGACCGATGGTAAAGGTTGGATGGTTTTTTCTGGTAGGTGTGGAGTAGGGCCAGCTTGTACCGCAAGGGTAGCAAAGATATCTTCGTCGTTGTTGGGTGGGCTAAGAGTAACAAGGAAATCTCTATCAGCCGGGTCTTCTTGCTTCACCGCAGAATCATTGATCATATTGGTGTCTCCAACCACAGGCGAAAATAAGCCATCCGTGCTTGTAACGTCTGCAGAGTTCGAATCCGGCGCATCCCCGAAAAGATCCGTCATGGATATGTCCATGGAATCTAGGTCAAGCTCAATAGGCTTGTCAGCGCTGTTTCCTACATTCCCATCCACATGCATTTTAACATTGTCTTGATCTGTATCTGATACTGTCAAATCGATGTCAACAGTTGGATTGAGTACACCATTAGATGATGCAAATGCCGCCATCAATTCTGGAGGAAATTCGTCTGGGCCAACAGGACGGGCAGATTTAGGCGCGAGGGTAACAGGAGAAGCTAACCCGGTTGAGAATAATGATGCCTCTTCTGGGGTGATACGAAGGGCGGTCGACGAAAGATCGAGTTTAAGTGGGAATGCTGGACGATGGAGGGAAGAAATAGATATGGCCGATGGGCGACGCCCAGGACCAACAATTGAATTTGGGGCTGGGGGTGAATTGGCTGGGGTAGGATGGGCGGTACCGACTTGCGAAATATCTGCGTCAGATGTTGGGGGAAGTGCAGTTCGGGCAGATGTGGGAGATAGTGAGGTGGACTTTGAGCGTGTTCGAGTTGCGATTGAGGCATTCTCAACTTCTTGAAGGCGTCGTTCTTCACGGTGTATGTCTCGTTGCAGGACAGAGATGGCACGAAGCTGGAAGCCGGGAGCCAGACCTCTCAGTTGCTTGAAGGGTAAATTGGGGGGTTGGGCACGTACAAGATGAGCTTCAACAGAATCGCAAAGCTGGTCATACTTTTCGACTTCGCGCCCAAGAGATGCAGTTAATGATCGAGGGGGATTTGGTGCATGTTTTTCAATTCCACTGGGAGGTTAAACGCTGAGACATGATTGGGTCATAGAGTTTTTGACAACACACAGCTTGCGAGTATCAGCATAAAAACCATAAATTTGTCCAGTCTTTATCGCCGCAGCCTACCAAAAAAATGAATTGTCATTCTCGAATGGGAGACTTTTAAAGAAAATTACCTTGAGGCAAGTTGACAGACCATTGATTTCTGCACCCAGAATTGTATCGGGTGCCGGTGATGGATCAGGAGGTGGAGGCATTGTCGTGAGGGCATCCTTCTCTGGTTTGAAGGGAGTCATGTTGTCCTTAAAGAAAAAACCTTTGTGCGGATGAGAGTTGGGTGTCTGATGATCACTCAATATTGCTAGTGGGGGTTTTACTATGGTAAATGCTGCTGATCCGTGTGTTTAATCAGACACAAGCTTTCATGCAGATACTTGTAATCGTAATTGGGCTCCCTGGAGTAAGCAGACGTCAGGTGTGTGTATAGTCACCGCCGCTCGTATTCTGCGGCGACACTGGCGTGTATTTGGTTGTAAGCAGAGTCGCGGATTTGGGAGCTGGTGAAATCATCTCGACTCATCACTTTTGTCCTCCATCATTCCTGTCACCACTGTTGTGGTACGCACCCAATGTGAGCAGTCATCCTACCTCAGTGAATAACAATACATATCGGAGCAGCAGATTGGTCACGATAAGCTGGGTGAATGTCTCAAGGTCAATACCTTTCACTGGCTACGGATCAGTCCTCCAACAACACTCATTTGACACGGGTTTGTTCTTTTCTTAATACAATACGGCAGTCCTGAATAAATTTCCAGAGACGAGTTCGACATGTTACAGCTATTCAGATACGAAACCTGACACCATTCCCCGTTAGAGATGCATTTGCCTCCGCGTTGTCCCAACCTGCGGAACAGTCACAATTCACAAGTCATGGGCATCTATCGGATGATTTAGATGCCACTCTTTCACGGAAGCGCAGTCGCAGAATATCCACTAATTCAGTAACAACTCATCGAAGTTTACGTTCGGACGATGGTGGTGAAGACGCAGTTAACTTGGGGGGGACGGGAGAAAGAGGCAGAAGAACTTCAGGCCCCAGAATAAACCCCTCACTTGGAGGTGGTAATTCTAGCAAGATGTATCCTTCTCCTGGGTCGGTACCCACTATTAGACCGCACAGGCCTCGAACCAATTCTATGGTATCGGTCGGTTCTCACTTCTCTGGACAGTTCGCTTCAGGTTCTGGACCTGCTGGAGGTTTATCAACTGGGCCTACCGTATCAGCAACCATTTTTCTACCTGATAACTCCCAGACAGGGCTCGAAAAAGTTATTAAATCCCGTTTGGTTGAAACTTTTTTGACTGTTACTATTCCACCGCCATCATCAGCGACTTTGTCCACTCATAATCCAACGCCTTCATCACCTCCACAGCCGATACAGCCATCTACTAAGGCAACTGTCCCTCCCCACAACCCACGAGACAAGCCGCAAAACCTGGTACCACCCGCCAAATCTTTCGACAATAATTTAGGTCGTAATATGAATAAACTGTCCGCACCATCGCCCCCCGGAAAAGCCACCGTCAAGTCACGACGTGATTCCTTGAGCTCTACAAGACTCATTTCTTCCAAGGTGAATTTAACACACGTCAGATCTGCTTCCACAACTGCTCTACGGCCACACGGAAAAATTATCGGTACAGCGCCCTTGTTAACACCGCCTGTTCCGGTCAAAAATACTCCGTCAGAAGGATCCTTGCCAAACTGGTTCTCCCCTACCCATCACCCTTCCACGAATCCTACATTTCCTATCGATGCGCGTTCTGATTATGAATATGTAGACTGGACAGATCTCAGCGGGCATATGATGAAAATCGAAATATGGGGGAAAGTAAGCGGGGAGTGGCAAAAGGAGGATACCGGCCAACGCAAAGGCAAAGAAAAACAAATAGAGTTCGACGCAATCCCTGATGATGACTGGAAATTACTGGACAAGTGGGAGGTTGACCTTGCGAAGCTCGTTCCACTATCAGATGATGTACGTCTCCTGAAGTATTTTATCATTCGCTTTCATGTACTAATTGTCTTTAAGCTGATAAATGACCCGTCCCGTTTACCTTCAAATACTGTTGTCGTTACACTTTCTCCACCAGGTGGAATGTTCTACTTACCCTCCCGCCTTGCCTTTCGTGCACATTCCCCGAACCTCACGACCGGGTATACATCAGATCCTGAATCGGAGGTGAGAAAGGCTAAACATTCAGGCAACCCGTTACCTGGAACAGCAGATGTTTTGGCGGATCCAACGCATGACACGGTTTTACAGTCGCGACGACGGCGGAAGGCTCGGATTACGGATGAGTCTAATTCACCAAGTGATATACTGAAGACTGCCGGATGGCAGGATCTTTTCAAGTGAGTAGTTCCTTCTGTAGAGGTGGTCTACTCGTTCATATATATTTTTAGGCTAGTCACATTGCAAGCCTGCATTCTGGACAACGAAGGTTCCCTCGTGGATATCGTACGGGGAATCGATAATATTCTTGACAGGGATGTCATGCCTGTCTTGGTGAGTTTTATAAATATTTATTTTTACTTTTTCCTTCTGCTTCGCTTTTTCCTTTACTCTTTTTCCATTGGGTCTCAAGCTTAATCACTGAAGCGGCGCGAAGTTTCCGAGCGCGAAGCTCGAGTGGAAGAATTAATTACCAATCGCAGAAAGGTCATTGAGGAATCTGAGAGATGTGAGCCAACCTTCTTCTTAATGTCCCTTCTTGACAACTTGTTTTAGTAAAACATGAGATGGAATTTCGTTTAGAAAATATCCGCCAGCGGAGAGAAATGCTCACTTTAGCCAAGAAGCAGCATCAGGAAGAGCTGGGCTTTAGTTTTCATCGTAAAGAAGAAATTATTAAGTACAAGTAAGATCTACTCGCCCATCCTATTGACCATTTCTCAAGATATATTCCGTCGTAGAACTAAGCATCTCACTCTGCGTGCTCGATTTAGCCCAACGCGTACTACCCTCCTTACCATATTATCGGCGATTTTCCCTATAGAGCTCCTCTCTCCACCAGATTTATTATACACGATTCTAGACGTACCACTACCCATACCTCTAACAGCGTCTGATCCCGGTCCACCCCTTACACTATTGTCCCACAAAGACGTTACTGAAGATGTTGTGGCAACCTCACTAGGATATGCAGCACAGGTGGTGCAATTGCTAGCCGCATACCTTGGCAAAGGTTTGGTGTATCCTGTAACCTGCGTAGGTAGTCGCAGTTTAATTAGAGATGGAATATCTGCCATGGTTGGACCTCGGATGTGCGTAACATGCTACTCTACATGATAACTCTCTAAATGATCTTATGATAGGTTTCCTTTGTTTTCCAAAGGTGTTGATACCTATCGATTTGAGTATGGGGTTTTCTTATTGAATAAAGATATTGAAATGGTGACTGGCCAATCCTGTGGCGTCTGGCTGTTTTCGTATTCATAGTTTCCTTCTAGTTGATGGCTGATCGTGATTTACACGCTTTGGACATGCGACATACACTACCAAATCTCAAGAATCTTCTTCTTACTCTAACAGATGGCGATGGTGTTCATATACAGTATGTGTCGACTCGTTAAGTTTTTTCTTCCCTGACCAATATAAAAGGCTTTCACGACCATCTATAAGTTCACCTACATCTCTCCTATCTAACTTAGAAGAAGTGTCTATCCAACCCAGCTCCCCTCTCGACCCCAATTCTACTACTCCGAAGGCAGCTTCTATCTCGAATTTGCCTGCGGAGGAATGTCCTCCATCGGCTAGTGCCAGTGGGTCCACAACACCGACGATAATTGAGACATCCAAGAAACCGCGCCCATTTCTTGCTTTTTCACCCCTGACCGATTTTATACGGGGAAGATACCCTTCGTCGAGCCGAGCGTCAACCAAGGACGCGCCAGAACTTGATGACATACAGGACGCCCACGACCCTTCGTTATCTGTCCCTCAAGGACCAAGAGAACAGGACAATGAGGACGAAAATGAAGATCACAGGACAATACATGATGTTATTCTAGATGAAGTTGTGGATATTGGAAACGAGATTAAAGGGGTTCCTTCACTTCGGAATGGTACAAACTCTTCAGTTGAACCGGAGTCTTCCTTGGAGAAATTATCAAATTCAGAGAACCAGTCTTTTTTGCCAGCTGCCTTGTCATTTAGCCACCGATCATAAATTGTTCATTTATTATGCTTAATATCACGCTATGGAACGCTGTCGCTGCTTCCGGGTTTTACGCCATTGAAATCTCCTGTACCCAGTCATCACATGTTGTTGAGGGTCGCGATCCGTCGCTCCGGGTCGGCCGGTTGACATGATCGATGTCGAATTTGAATGTTTTCTGTGTCCATGTGGTTTTACTGTTCCAACCTTAGTGTGCTCCTCATCATTTCGGTACCAGTACCCGTTGTCGTGAACAACGATCACATCACCAATATGTTTACGTAAATATGCACCGTCGATCCAGACTCACTGGTGGCTGGCCCCACAGGGTCCATAATACCAGTCTTATAAAAATTGGGGATGTCGGGTGTATAAGACCAGAACCCGGTCTCTATAAGAGTCAATGTGGAGATGTTTTTGCTATTGAAGGAGCCGTTGATTTTTCGGAATGACGGAATATATTTTATTGTTACGCGTCAAATAAGCACGCCTTGCCATAAGCGATAGACTATAGTAGGATGCGAGGATGAGGCAAGAAGCTTCTCTCGCATAGTTCGAATATTGATATTACTTGGAGGTCCCCGTCCTAGCAACGGGCCTGGGAGGTAGATACCGACGAGCGTTGCATTTCCAAAGTTTGCCATGTATGCATTTACAATCATCCTATGACAGGGTTATATGCGAGTCGGTACTGTCCATAATTATAACTCGGAGATGGTGGGTACATAGGATGAAAAGTGGAAGCGCCCTTGTTCTGGCTCGGATCGGTCATCTTAGGGCGGCAACAGACAAAGGTGATTGAACAACACGAGAGGAGCCACTAATTAGGTGGAGGACGTACTACACTCACGGCCAGTCAATGACGGGTTCAGCGATTACCTACATTCCTTAGCGGAGCGATCAACCCAAGTGAATTGTGAAGTAGAAAAATATTTTCAAGGGTAGAGACAGGGACCGGAGTTGAAAATTTGGAGGCCATTGCCGATGTTTAGAGTTCAGGGACCAAAGGCTAGCGTGCTCCCAGCGACCCCATATATTTTGCTCAAGGCTTCAACGTCGTCCACCATTCTCCTCCTGTTTCCTTCCTCAAAACTGGAGTATTAAAAGGGTCCGCCGTAGTTGCTCCTATCACTATCTTCGTCTGACCACTGCTCGCAGCCAATCAGCCGCATTGTAACAACAGTCCTTTTAGACGGGCTCAAAATCAGCTACAGTGAGTCGTTGATGGTGGCTCTGCATCTTTTATATCCTAAAATGAATGACGCCAATCCCCAGGATTATTCTTGTGCAATTAGGCTTCTTTTTATATTCCTCCAACTCATTTTTCTGTCGTTCACCATCCCGGAATCCTGTCTCGAAAATGAATACCACTGTGGAAAACTCTATTTCAAATACTAATCGCCGTCCTTCCTCTGACGAAAGGAAGCAGAGTCCTCCCGCTTTTTTGGACCTTGCTGACTCTGTTAGTTACATTTTGATTACCTTTACCCTCGCAGGTGACTAATGCACGTCGGAATACAGGCTGCCAGGTTAGGAAGTAATATGCCCGACATGTCTGCCGTGAGTCATTTTTGTGTCTTGAATATCACCATTACTGATGTAGTTCTTAGCGCGTTGAGCTCAAACGTCTCGAACATGAACGTCAGCGTCTCCTGCAGCGAAAGATGTTCGAGGATCAGATGCGTGCGTTAGAGCAGCAACAAGCCCAAGAACTTCTCAGCATTCCCTATGATCCGAATGCACCCAACGGGAATGGGGCGATGCAGCATTTAGCTGTTTCTGCTCCGACAACCCCCCCACGCATCAACGCCATACTCAATGGCGAGACTCATGTCGGCACTCGGGGCGGTCGTGGACAACATCCTGTTGATGCGGAATCATTGTCCAGGGCTGTCGGCTCAGCTGCAGATAAAAGGAAATCGGTCACCTATGCGCCCTCCGTTAATCTTTCGCCGGACATGCGTACACCCTCGGCTAACGGACAAAACTTTTCTCGTGCTGCGGGCGCAAAGAGTATGCCTGCTAGCCGTCGTACATCTGCTAGTAGTCATGATGAAGAATTGGCTGGGCATCTCCAGGGGTTATCCTTAGCAGGAGAACGCTCAAATAGAGCATCTCCTGCTCCTGCTCCTGGCTCGGCTTCAGTTTTAATGAGGAGTAGTTCACGATACGGAGAAGATCAAGGCGCTTTATATGCAAGCACTTATAACGCTGGACATCTATTGGATGAACAATTGGATCAGGAAATGCACAGTTAGTCACACTATAGTTTTAAGTATTCGAGCTCATAACTTCATAGATGCTATGAGAAATCTTCCAACTTCCGATGATGACAAGTACCATAACCCGTACCCAAATAAGGTGCCTAATATCTTATTATATGTTGTATCACTCAAGCAGAGCTTAATATGGCTTTAAGATTACAACTTCGTCCGCCGCGCTGGATCTGGCTCACATTTCGCAGACTTCCCCTCGCTCTCACTTCCGGGCCTTGGAATCTAGAGAAAAGTCATCGGAGTGGCCTCAATTTAATGGTAATCCACGCGGGCCCGACGGCCTCGCATCTCGCTCTGATAGGAGGACTGTGACAAACCCAAACCTCACACTTTCCGCTCCCTCTGACGACCACCCTCTAGGCCAGCTTGGAAACGCGGCATCTGTCACCGGACAAGCGACGAGTCACTCTCATGGCCCAGGACCTGTTTCGCGGCGTAGTTCGCCTCCAAGCCTACTGGACAACATGGCTTCTGTAGCTCGTTCTGTTCCAGCGACACCCCTAAATGGAGTTCCTGGTAGTGCCGTGCATCTCAAGACACCCGGGACGCCTCACACTCCCGATACGCATATGTTAAATTCGCGTCTAGCTACCCAAGGCCCTCATCTAGGTGACAGTGCTGTTAATGCTGGGGACCTACAGGCGTCGCTCTCTCGGCTTCCGTCTCAGTATGAGAATAGCTCGCTCACCTTTAACTCTATTCAAGGGAACGGTTTAGATGAGGTACGATTACTGATATGGTTTTGCACCTCAATTCACTGACCTTTCGTAGTATAATGTGGACTCCATGTATGCCCTTAATGGAGGACTCGAGAATAACCGTTACAACAACTATGGATTTGAACCCAGCGCTCGGATCGCTCCCAATGGGGTAACTCCGGCCAATGGTACCAGTGGCTCTACAGCTTTGTATCATCACAACGGCACTCGCTATGGATTGGGAATGCCCAGTCGAGGCAACAGTGGTGCAGCTGACAACAAGATGAACGGGCTTCATGGCCCGAAGCACAAGCGTGGCGATATAGATCGTGAATGTGCGTGCAAGTTTCATTATTTGCTTGATGGTAAGCTAAAATCAATTTCAGTCAACAGGTTTGCTGGTACTCGCTTGGAGGATCTTCAAGGGGAAATCCCTGTGTTATGCAAAGATCAGCACGGTTGCAGATATTTGCAGAAAAAGTTAGAAGAGGGTCTTCCTGAGCATCGGGACATGATTTTCCGCGAGACGTTCGGTCATTTCGCGGATCTAATGACAGGTATGTGTAGATTTTAGGTGCGGCGATGACATTCCCAATCATGATTTACAGATCCATTCGGGAACTATCTTTGTCAAAAGCTCTTGGAATACTCTACGGATGAGCAGCGTAATGTCATATGCGAATCTGTTGCTCAGGATCTCGTCAACATTTCGTTAAATATGCACGGGACGCGTGCCGTTCAGAAAATGATTGACTTCCTTTCAACTCGCAGGCAGGCGAGTATCATTTCCTTGTTTATATCGCCCATTCCACTTACCGGATGAAATCAGGCTGATCTCAGATACAATGCTCAGATTCATTCTATCATTGTCGCTCTCAGTCTTCACGTTGTTGTGCTCATCAAAGACTTGAACGGGAATCATGTTATTCAAAAATGCTTGAACAAGCTAGCTCCGGAAGATAATCAAGTAGGTCATACGTTTATAATTGGCACTGGAATATCTAATCAACTTGTCGACAAGTTTATCTACAATGCTGTTGCAGCTAATTGTGTCGAGGTTGCTACTCATCGTCATGGCTGCTGTGTCTTACAGAGGTGCATTGATCATGCATCTGATCATCAACGTATCCAACTGGTAAATGAGATCACATACAACGCCCTTACCTTGGTCCAGGATCCTTATGGAAACTATGTGAGTATTTATTCTTCATTCGTTTTATTAACCAAACACATTCTGACTACATATAGGTCGTACAATATATACTTGACTTGAACGACAATCGTTTCAGCGACGCCGTTATTCGCCAGTTCGCTGGGAATGTTTGCGCACTCTCCGTCCAAAAGTTCAGCTCGAACGTTATAGAGAAGGTTGATTACCTAGTCAGATCTATTCAATTCAAACATACTGATAGTCTGTGTAGTGTGTACGTGTTGCAGAACACAGCACTCGTAAGATGCTCATCGAAGAATTACTGAATCGGACACGTCTAGAAAAATTGTTGCGCGACTCCTATGGCAATTATTGCGTTCAGGTGCGCTCTTTATTGAAATTCTTGTTTCAGCCCTGATCAAAACATAATCCAGACTGCGTTGGATTATGCAGAACCGGCTCAGCGCGCCCTGCTCGTTGAAGGCATCCGCCCGGTTCTACCTCTCATTCGCAACACTCCGTATGGCAAGCGTATCCAAAACAAGCTGCAGCGTGAGCAAATGGACCACTTTGGAGGACCTGGCGGTTATCATAACCCACCGGCATTGGTTAATGTTGCTCTCGGTAGTCAAGGCATGAACACTCATGTTAGCGGTGGTCGCCATGTACCCCAACACCAGCACCACTCCAATCCATTGGCAGAAGTTTATAGTGGACAGAATGGGCTTTATCCGCAGGCATCTTACAACCAAGTTCATCTCGCATCCCAATTGCATACTTTACCTCAGTCAATTGACGGGTATGTCTTGCAGGGTAATTCGAGTCACAATCAAGGTATTTCGCCCTCCCACTCCCACGGAGGTGGGTTCTCTGGCGCCTCTTTCGCCAATGTAAGCCCCTTCGGAGGTGCTGGACTCCCTGGCTCCCACGGTGATCCCTACCAAAGGTCAACTTTCGGCGGTTACGGGATGTAACTGTTCTTCATGAAAATTTTATCTTTCCTGGATATGTGCTCTCGCCACTCTTTTCGACCACGGACCTACATTCACTTTAATCACTTTCTTCGATGTGTTCCCCACATCCGATACCTCAAAAATCTACTCTACTCGATTATTTTTTGAATTGGTTTGTCACGCTCGTCACCTCGTATTACCTCCCAACCTTGGCCCACCTATCATAACTCACCCTCTCCCGCATTGTATTTTGCAACCGGCATATTCGTACCCCATTTGCTTTTTATGCTTTCCTGTCATAACATTTCTTATTTGCCCAACCCATTTGTACAGGTTATTCTTCATTTACCCCTAACTCGGTTGTCTGTCTAATAGTATCCTCGCCGCAGCACTATTTGTCTGTCATTCTGTAGTTATTCAAACCCAAGCTGTATAAAGTCTAATTAGAAATGTGGATTCCTGGTGTTTTTTTTTTTGCGCGCGTTTGCTGACCAGATTACTGCATGACTCTTGTGCCCACACTCAGCTCCTTTGCAGATGAACCATCTAGGAATGTTCCCAAAATATATCTTGTTGGCATTTATGATATTATTCCATACAAGTGATTTTCTAGGAAAGGGAATGATGGAAGATAAGAGGAAATGTATCAATTCGAAGTAACATGTATTTCATCGGTTCTGGATAATCGGTGGTAAACGATCTGCACAGGGTTTCGAATTTATCTCACGGACCTTGGTGAATCCAATCGCTGCCGATTTTTCGCGGAAGCATTGGCGACACAGGTCAAGTCCATACTTGCGAACAAGACCGGCCTGGTGGGCACATAGCCGGCTAAGTATTACCATTCCAGATAGTGTGATCAGTAAGAGATCGAAAATACGTCCAAACTGGGGGCCAGGGAAGGGGAAGGATGCGCTCAGAGAACAAGAACTCACCATTGACGGCTTCCCTTACCGAACTTCCTAGGGCGCGAGAACCATACAGCGTCGTGTGTCATTTTAGAATATAAATTTTGGTAAGCCTAATGAATGCATGGATGAGTACCGTGAAATGATAGTCGAAGATCGGCACTCACGTTGCCCAAATAGCTTTCCTTGCTACAACGATTTGTTGGCGGGATACTGATCCATAGTGGCGAGGACAGTATGCTTATGTAAACTATACAATTGATCTTTTAAGGTTTAATCTCCGACTATCTTAGATATGGGTCAAAGTTACAATACCACCAACAGTCTACTCAACACAAAGCATATCCATATATGTATAGCAGCTCTTTTTTTGGAAATAAAATATCATACAAACAGAGAAAAAAATAGAGTGGTATTGGAGAGGAGTAATAAAATACATAGCCCACCGCGAGGGTCGAACTCGCAGCCTTCAGATCACAAGGTGATACTACAACACCCGCGCTCGTAAGAGTCTGACGCTCTATCCGATTGAGCTAGGCGGGCGTTAGGTGATATTGAGTGGGTGGAGTCGATCTTGGGGAAGTAGTATTCTTGGCCGATCAAAATTACACGGCTAACCTTATTTGGATGAAAGGGAATTCCTGTCTGGGACAGTCCGGACTCAATTTTGGTGTCCCTTCACGAGAGCATCTATAAGGCGCGCAAAATCACGAAAATGGGTTCCAGATCCCTCTTTCTGCCCCATTCGAATCCAATTTAACCAACCATGGCACCTCCACCCATCCTCGTCACCGTGTTCGGGGTCATGATCAAGGTGTCTCTCATTTCCCTCTTGCTTTTGCTAGCAAGAGGGATCCTTTGGCTGTTCAATCTATTGCTTGTCGCGCCTCTATTCGATCCGTTGCAGAATCTCCCAGGGCCTGAGGGGGCAGCGCTCCAGAACCATTTCAGTGAAGTCATGGAGTGTGTATCACAGCCAACACTATACATAATCCAAAACCTGACGCTTACTCTGCAGTCCCCAAAAAAGCCCTACCACACATGAAAGCTGGAAGCAAAAGTTTGGAAAGACCTTCAGGTTCCATGGTTTTGGCAAAGTACGCTTCCCCCCGTGTTCTCGTCCTTTACAATCGAGTAATTGAAACCAATTATACAGCATGATTATCGTATGATGTCGTTCGACTTCAGAGTGATATCCCATATCCTCACCTCGCCAGTATATGAGAAACCATGGCAGACGAGGTCTGTCTTGGCGCGACTTATTGGACGTGGTTTGTATCTGTACTCGTTGGTTAAGATGGTACATTAATACCATCCTTTATCCAGGAATTTTCTCAATGGAAGGTGCAGAACACAAACAACAGGTATGTTCGAGAAGTGCTGCGGTTCCCTTGATCAACAATTTACATGATGAATTACATAGCGTCGATTAATTGGCCCCGCGTTTACTGGCCAATCAATAAAAGCTTTGACACCCATATTTTTCCAGAAGGCTGAGGAGTTATGCGAAAGATGGGACGATCTCATTGATAAACCATTCAGCACCGTCACAAACCCTACAGATCCTCCGCCTGCATACGTCCCTTTCGCCACCGCAGTGGAAAAATTCAAAGGGGTGACCCTTGATGTTGCTCACTGGATATCACGCGCATCCTTCGATGTCATCGGTCTCACTGGTTTTGATTACCACTTTAATTCCTTAGAAGACGAAACTGAAGATGTCTATCTTGCGTACCGTCGTCTGTTCGATATGGCCGATAAAGGAGCTCCCCTTCGAACTGTCATTGAATTGTATTTCCCAATCATCCGCAAAATATGGGTAAGTCGCTCTCTCCATACTTGGAATACGTAGCTATTTACAGTGATACTCAGCCGGATGAGCGTACAAAAATCATGGATGCGAGTCTCCGAGTCGTCGACAAAGCTGGAAAGAAATTAATCGCGCAAAAGAAAGCGATGGTCATAAGCGAACAAGATAACGAGAAAGTAATTCAAGAAAAGGATATCCTGAGTCTCCTCAGTAAGTTTTCAATGCAAAATATGTCACTGAAGTTGACAATTTTCAAGTCAAAGCCAATCTCTCGACTGATCCCGCTAAACGTTTATCAGATGAAGAACTCCTAAACCAATGTTCCACTTTCCTTCTTGCCGGCTCAGACTCGGTATCTCTCGCACTTGCATGGTGTCTCCATTTTCTTTCACAAAACCCTGCCATCCAAACTCGTCTTCGCGACGAAATCCTTTCATCGACTTCCACCTCTTCGCATGTATCACACGAGCCTGCACTTTCCAAGCATTTTGATACTGAATTGCGCTTGTCTCCACCCCCCTCCTACCCATCTGGTGAACAGCCGTCTTTTGAATCATGGGAGGCCTTAGAAAAACTCCCATATCTGGATGCTGTTGTTCGAGAGACTCTCCGGATCTGCCCTCCTGTTCATAGTACTATCCGTGTTGCAGTTCGTGACGATCAAATCCCCGTCTCTAGTCCTGTCATTCTCCAGGATGGTACGACTGTCGAAAAGGATGGGTACATCTCTATTCGCAAAGGGAGCTATATCCATATCCCAATCGAGGGTCTGAACCTTGCAGAAGACATATGGGGAAACGACGCACAGGAATTCAAGTAGGTCTTGTTTAGTCCATCCCTTTCAGATTCTCATTCTGATGACCTGCTTAGCCCCGACCGTTGGGCATGTCTCCCCTCAAGTGCTCGCCCCCCTGCGCACCCTGGGCTCGGAAACATGATGACGTTTGGATTCGGTCCTCATTCTTGCCTAGGATACAAGTTTACCATCACTGAGATGAAGATCTTCCTTGGAATGATGGTGTCTCGGTTCGTCTTTGTGCCTAAAGAAGGCATCAAAATCAGTAAATACAACGCAATATTGACAAGGCCTTACGTTGTTGATAAATGGGAGCTGGGTACGCAACTCCCAGTTGTCGTTAGAAGGTTTAGACCATAAATAATGTTTCTGGCCGTCCTTTCCTCAACTCCAGTGCATATTAAGTATTTACACTTTAATTTTATCAAATTATACCTTTGTATCAACAACTCACCCATCTAACTGTTTTACAATCACGTAGATATTATTCTAACCTACAACTGCTGTATGTAATTGCTTGGAACACCTTCCTTTGAGCATCACTCCGAAGCCAGAATAACATCCAAAAAATTAGAAATAAGGTATATATAATAGGTTGGCGCTCCATGAAAGATATTCGTTAGACATTCATGCATCCCGGGTGACAAATGTCACAGACCCCATTGCCTTTGAAAGATCTTGGATATCAGGGTCTGACTCGGAGTCCGAATCGTGAATAACATAGACTTCCACGGGTCCGCGGGATGAAAGAATAACCCCGTCTTTCTCGATATCACGATGTGATATATACGGAGACTGCGGTGTCGAGTGTGGCGAATCTAAAAAACAGAGATAATTTTTAGATTGTGAATACAATATCGAGGGCAGGACTTGCCCTGAGGCTTCATCGCTGCCATCCGACTCATTTTCGGCGTTTTCGGAACTCTTGAAGGGGCGAGGAAGAGCGGAAGAAGCTTTCCCACTTTACATGACCCGCATACTGATTGAAACCCGTCAGTCTGAATAGAAAGGTAAGAAAGAGGGCGGAGCACACCACACTCCTCTGTTCGAATGGAATTGCTGAAACGGCCATAGCTTAGATACACCTATTAGTATAAATTAGGAAGTGAGTTTTATGTTGCTTACATTTTCGCACACTTCTCGCATTCTAAGGAGATGAGTATTGTAAGCATCTTACAAGGAGAAAAACTCACTCCACTCAAATGGATAAGAAATCTCATAGTTATGCCTGGTCTAGTGTGATACTAGTTACTCATCATAAAGAATGGATAAGGGCATGTAATATTCTCACCGTAATCTCAATTTCAGGTCTCTTACGCATTACCCGGTTTGCCCTAACGTAAAAAAACAGTCTCCAGAATAGAAAAAAAAGCAAGGCAAGGTCACTCACCATGCCTTCCACAACCGACCATGAACCTCTTTAGGGTTATCATCGATTAACCATGACGCCAGATGACACATTTCATGAGAAAGTGTATTCCGGATGCGCTCTATTCAACCTATAAATGCTTGCCTCTTGGGCTAGGAAATCCTTACCCTCACAATCCAGTATCTTCTCCGCCAGTTCTATTTCTGTTATTTGGGTGCCATCTCTCGATCTATTGTGATGGTGAGCTAAGAATTTGAGAGTCAGGAACCTGGGGCCGACCGGTGCCATTTCGCTCTTCCGGCAGTTGTCAATAACCTTTTATTCCAGTTAAGTTTGGTTTCCTTTGGTAAGGCATTTTTGAAGACAACGTAGTTAAGTTCTGTGAACAGCTTCTGGGCGTAGGCCTCTCGCTCTGCCTGTTCAGCCGCAGCTTTTGCTTTCTTGCTGGAGCAAGGTGGTTGTCTGGCCTTCCTTGGAGAGACGTTAGGTTTAGGAGTAGTTGGGACGCCCTCAGCCAGTCGAGAACGTGATGGCGTATCATCAGGTGTCACCCTAGTTTCCTCATTCGGGGTGGGGGAGCCAACCAGGAAGGGTGTGTTTATGGTGATGTTTTTCAGCCTTGGAGATTTGTGACGTATCGGCTTCCTAGCTATTTTTGGCTCATTTCTGTATTCATTCAGTAATCGTTAACAGACAATCAAGGAGTTTTCATACAGTGTTAGTATTGCGCCGCCGCTATCCCAGATATCATCGAGTTCTGCTACGAGGGGTACCTGGACGTCCTGGTTTTCTGATGGAGATACAAGCTCCTTAGAGGCTTTGGGATCTTTGTAAACACTAGATTGCTCGGGAAAACAGCCTATCATTTTGATGATGCCCTCACTCTCGCTACCGGAGTCTGAACTTGAGCTCTCAATGATAAGGCGTCCACGGTTGTATCTTTTTGGTTTCAATGGCGTAGCAGGGGATGGGGGTGACCAGATTCGACTATCAAGAATGTCGGAAAAGCATTGATCAGTCTCACCAATTCACATACCTCAATTCCTTGGGATTAGATTTAGCTTCGTTCAAGTCCGTTTTGTTTGTCGGCCAAGCACCAGGGACCTTTGCTAAAAAAGGATCCTTGGAATTCGATAGTGAGTCGCTGACAGCTTGCCTTAGCCAAAGAGAATGAAAATAGACTTCGAGCTCAACCCAGCAAACTTACACGTCCTCCTCCTCCGAGGATATTTCGATGATATTCGGATCTATAATCGTGTATTTTCTGTTGTTGCCAGTATACTGGCTTGTATTTTACATGAATGTAAATATATAGTCCAGGCATAACAACTCTTGAAAGGTGAACTCACCGAGTCCGTTCTTCTTCACTATCTGGAATGATTTCATCTTCCCCTTCTCTCACTTTTTTCAATCCACGTCCTGATGAGTGTAGGTTCGGTAGAAAATTGGTATTTTGAAAAGCTTGAGTACTCTGCGTCGTTGCGGAATTGAGTAGAACTGACGAAACTCCTTGAAGAACACGATCATGTCTTTCGACAGGGACTATCATGAAAGGTTCAGCGTATGGCTAAACGCAAGTCTAAGTAGAATATAAAATGTCGAACGAGAAGATGACCTGACCGTAGAATTATGGTAAATGCCCTTTCACTCAGAGTTTTAACTTCCCCGGCACTTGCAATGGGAAAACCAGAACTTTAGGCTAAGTACAACGCGTGTCCGACGCGATTCAACACATCACGTGCTATAACTGACATTGTGTTGATAACAGCAAGCTGTTTATCAAATTGTAACTTATATACATAGTTATACTAAGGGTATGACGAGAACTTGATTAGACTAACCTACTAATACTATAGGGACGTTGAAAGAAATCATCATTTGCTTTCGAATTGGGTAGGGAGACGCATACTAATAGTGGCCATGGATCTCACCTTGTTGATCTCAGCTTGCGAGCCACTTTATACATTGAACGAAACACAATAAACGTTGTTATCATTTGAAATAATTCTTTGATATGCATCGAATGTTTATCTAGTCTACATGGGTGATATGTAAAATGCTGTGAGTATCGCCCATTTATAAGATGTTTATAGATAGAACTTAGATGGGTGGCCAAGTTCGGAAAGAAGTACCTACTAGCAAGAATAGCAAGAATTATACTTGACTGGCTTAAATTTAGAATATTTTACTCCTTCTAAAGCGACCATATTTTTACCATAGAGTCGCGCCCACCTGACACAAGGTATCGATCCATATAACGCAGCCTTTCTACAGGTTTTGTATGTCCATTTGTGAAAATCGTTGAATGTTGCATACTTGTACGGTTGAATATCTACGGTGCGATTGAGTCATGGGGATATCAATTTCATTTGAAACAAATGCGAGACAGACCTTCACACCGTTCTCCCCAGTTGCAGCAATGATCTTCCTAGTGTCAAATTGAAGACCTGTCACGCCATGATCATATTGGATAGTTTCGAAAATGCCACCCATTCTTAGATCCCAAATCTAGAATCGAATGAAAATTAGAATCTCCGAGCGATATAAATAACTTACACGGATAGTTTTATCCAAACTGCCACTGGCGATATGAATTTCGTCAAATTGCAGACAGCTAACTGGTGCAGTATGACCCAATAACGTTTTATGTGCTTGACCGGTACGCACTTGTGGGTGCAATGTCAGTCAAGAGTCTAGAAATACTTTTATCACTTACTATCCCACATTCTTACTGCTCCATCACCACTCCCACTAACAAGGCCATAACCCCAAAATTGGACACCCCCCACAAAGTCCTCGTACATTTCCCAACTACCATCCGCATAAGGTGGAGTTGGAACTGCAAAAGTTCCTACTGCCGCCGCTGCCCCAGAAAAAAGGTGATTTTGAGAGGCATTTCCTGAAGTCGACTTTGGAGGATGGGATATGGCCCAAAGAATATCCATCGTCATAACACATTGACCGGTCGTGAGATCCCATTGACGCAAAGTTTTGTCGGATGCGCCCGTCACCTGAAGTTTATCATGAGAGGAGTATCATGTAATGGTAGGACCATAAGCGTACCAAACATTCATCCTCAAAGTAGAGTGCGGTAACAGCCTTGGTATGGCCTTCTAGCAGTCGGGCACAAGCATTACCTTCCGTCAATACTTCCGTCCCACTCCTGATACCCGTTGATCTACTCCCTAACGACTCTATATCCACACTATTCTCTTCTTCCTCCGCAACATCACTCAAACTCACCAAATCTCCTTCCCAACTATCATCATCATCATCTACTCTTCTAAGATCCCATAGCCGTATGTTGCCATCCTCACCTCCAGTTAAACAGACATGGTCTTCTACTTGCACACATTTGATGGTTCCCCGGTGTCCCCGTAGTCGGCCAATCTCCGTGCCAGAGAAAAGATCCCAGACTCGAGGTTGCGCATCTTCCTGGGACGCAGTAACCAGTGTGCCGTAAGGTTCCGAAAAATCGAGAGCGGTAATGGGGGTGGTATGGCTGTCAAGGGTCTGATGACAAAGCTTAGACTCAGAAGTGACATTTGATATGAATTGAATGTTACCATGAATGCGACGCCTGGTGGAAGCTCGTCATGCTCAGAAGGCAAGAACGCAGGCCCTAAATATAATAAAATTATTAAGTGTATAGAGTTAAAAAAAAAAAACTACGCCGCGTACCTTTCCGTCTACGAGAGCTGGGCGGCAGGTGTAAAGGCTGCGCTAAAGTATTTTGAACGTGGTGATTGGATTGTTCAAATTGTAATCGCTCCTTTACGCCCACCACTAACATGTATAAGTATCAAGGACTTGAGCAGTGCAGTGACAGAGCTCACACTCGTCGTCAAGCTCGAGCTCGTCTTCTTGGAGTTTGAGAAGATCTTGTTCGAGTTTCGCCCGTATGGTGTCCAGAGCTTCGATTTTGTTTGTTATTTCGGTAATTTCACTGTTAAGTAGGCTCTGTGGGAGCATGATGGGATATATATGAGAGCGGGAAATCAATTGACGCACCCTCCGGACATGTATATTTTCCTTATCTCTCTGTATCTCCTTCGTTTGCCGCGCCAATTCGTCCTTCCCAAGGGTTTTCAGGGTACTCAAACTTTCTCTTCCCCTTTTCTTCCCTTTTTTATGGGTAGGGTCATTTCTGGGGATGACCACCACGTCATCCTCGCTCGTCATATTCTGCTGTTCATGATCTTCCTCGTCGGCCAAGAGGCCGCGAGCATTCATCCCTAATTTCTTTAAGCCAATTCGAGGTGTCTCTACATTCCTCATCTGCCGCCTCCTAGAACGGCTCTGATCCGCACTGGGAATTGTGGCATTGAAGCCCCGTAAGAGGCTAACATTGGAGGCGACACCATCCAATTCTGGTACCTCCGCATCTAGTAATTCATCCGTGGCTTCTACAATTTGTAGGTCGCGCGAAGTTATTCGCCGCGAATTTAGTCCAAGACGAAGTGGTGCCCGACCGAGGGTTGCGAACCCCATACGCGACCCTGATACACCAGAGTTCCCAATGGATGCTCGTGGTCTTGATGATACAGTTGACGCGTTGATCATCCTAGGGGTCATGATTACGGGTGCCACTGGAGAGTAATGAGTTGTTTGGCGAAAAGGGGACCACTGAAAGTACTGAGGAATTCACGTACAGTCTGATAGAATGCGGGTAGAATCTCTCTTTCTGTTGAAGGGTGCCATAATAGCGTTTTGTACGAGTTCAAGTTTGCTTGGGCCAGGTACAGAAGTGTCTGTAACGAGAGGATTGAGCGTTGTACGTGTATTTCGTTTTCTACTCTCAGATGACCGCCCACTTGAATCCGACGCCATGGGAATATACTACCCCCGATTTGAGGGCAGAGCCAGGATCTAAAATGTGGTCTCCTCGTCGTGAATGTTGTGAAAATGCTAAGAACGACCGACTCTGGCCGAATTCAACATTTCCGATGTGATTCCCACGACATTTTATATTCAGGGTCGAAATTTCAAGCTACAAGAAAGACCAAGAAATAATTTGGGTGCCAGTACAAAAAAAATACATGGTATTTCATTCAATTTTTCCAGCGATAGGTGTGCGAAATGGCATGGCTGTATAATGACGTCGTATTTCTATAATTCTCCTCATATAATTACATTACTTCTGCAAATTATCTTGCCCAACCAAAATCAACGACGATACCCAGGCCATAGGGGCGTAGGTCGTACTCCTTGCGGATGAGAGGGAGACTCGTAATCGAGTGAGATGATAACTTAGGATTTGATGATGCGGATGTTCGTGGTGTGGATGGTTCAGGCATTCGTTCATGTCTATGGTTAGGTCGACTATAGAACGGATAGAAGAGCAGGGCCCAGTAATCAATGCTAGTCGTGCGCGCGTTTTGGGTTTGGGCAGTGGTGGGCGATGGTGCAGCGGTGCGAGGCATGAGAACCGTCTCCGTAGGAACGTCTAAACTTTCCATCGTTTGAGAAACCGTATCTTCGGCCTTTTGTCGATGTTCTAACTCCTCTTTTAGCCTTTCAATACTGACGTGCTCCCAGTGGGAGACATTGAACGGCTCGAAGAAGCCACCCGCAGAAAAATCGCACCAGCATCGATCAACAGTCTGCATTACGTCCGGCAGAGGCTTAGGATAACTTGATGTAATGGTGGCGTTCAAGGCCTCAGCGAATGTTGTGATATTGTTATCCCAAGGCGATGAGAGTGGACTGTCCAGAGGAAATGGTTGCCAGTAGCATGATGAGACGAAGAGTGTGGTGAGCAAGACAATACAGTAGAAACTAATTGAAATGGAGCCTCATTTAAAATGGTAGCGAAGTTTAATGTAAAAACACACCATGGTTTTGCGTGCAAAGTCAAAGAAAACAGGAATAGCAATAAGAAATATGGTGGTGCTGTTGGTAAAGGAAGCAGCAATAGGGGAAGAAACCAGCGCGTACACCTAGATTAGATTCACTTGTTATATTATGTGTCTTCAACTAAAGAGACCATGAAAACATACCACATTGCAATGCTGTAACAACTTGTTGGGTACAGTGAATCTTAGTATTGAATCGTCAGTGCTTCCGGCCGGCTTCTGATTCTGTCACCGGGGCCGGCTCCCTTAAAAGGTTCTCAAACTTTCTGGAGCATTCCATCATTGACCTTATATTCTTCAACTTTTCTTCAACGTTTCATTTGACGATTCGACACGATGACCCAACATCCAGAAGTCCTGTGGGCACAACGAAGCTCTGAGACAAACGAAGAGAAAGTGAGTATATCCTGAAATAATCGGTTCCACGATCAGATGTTATTTACGTGATGACAAAAAAATAACAGAATGTTCTCTACGTGACTGTTAATCTTCCAGATATTCAAGAGTCTACTCTCGTGTACGATCTTACCCCAACATCAATCTCTGTGAAGGCGAAGTCCGGGGAGTGAGTCTTTCGATGTCTAAAATATTTTCCACTATCTAATCTGTGTCCTTAAGCGCTTCAAAAGGACTTCAGGAGAAGGATTTTGCTTTCAACCTTGAATTCTTCGCCGACGTTGTACCTGAGGTTGGCCCATTCACATTCACCCTCCCCCTACTATTTCTTATTATTATATAGCTATCGACGAAAAAACTCACTACGCGTTCATTTTACCTTGTACTGCGTAAAAAGGAACATAAAGCGGAATACTGGCCCCGTCTGACGAAAGATAAGGTCAAGAACGCGTTTATCAAGACCGATTTCAGTAAATGGGTGGATGAGGATGAACAAGATGGCGTTGCGGCTCCAATAGATGATGATATGGATCCCATGGGTGGTATGGGTGGTATGGGTGGTATGGGCGGCATGGGTGGTATGGGTGGTATGGGCGGCATGGGTGGTATGGGTGGTATGCCAGGAATGGGAGGGGGCATGGATTTCGAAAAGGTGAAAAATTTATTGAATTTACAAGATGTCAAACTTATGCATTTTTGTAATAGATGATGGCCCAGATGGGCGGTGCCGGTGGTATGCCGGACTTCGGTGGTGCTAGTTCCTCGGGTGGAGGGGACGATGAGGATTCTGATGATGATGGGCCTCCCCCGCTCGAGGAAGTCGAGCCTGCGAAATAAATATGAATGTATCATGGTCGAGGTAACGGACAAAAATCTTCACGTCATTGTGCTGATCACTCGTACGATTACTCGTAAGCCAAATTATCTTATGTCCAAAAACATTTCCATCTTGCAGTAAAGCAGAACCGCTATTGCAATCTAAGTTGTTAATCCTACCAGTGTTTTACCCATACAGAGGAGCGATGCTCATCAATTACCAATTGAAGAATACAAAGTAATATCTACGTCGAATAATTATCAGCCATCGACTGCGAATTATGCTTTCACGGTGAACTGGGAAACCGGTATTAACTTTCAGCCCATATTAAAGAAAAGCAAAGCAGCCTACTCACATAAATTGCATCATCAAGAGAACCATGCTGGGCAATCGGAGCGAGGACTGGCTGGTGATTCGCGGCAGAGTTGATGGATGACAGCTTGTATACCCCAGCAGGAAGGCCTTTATCAACATCAGCCGTCAGAATGCCTTGTCCGTTGGCTTTTCCGTTCAATCCTTTGAAGAAGGCAAAGACGTTCGGGTCCGTGGGGGTTGTTTGCTCCAATGACGTCAGTGACTCAATCACAACATGTGAGTGGCCTCTGATGATTCCCTGGCCGTTCAGTTGCTGAGGTGCTGCAAAATAATTCTGTTGGGCATTGACAAAGTTTCCTGTCTCCATGTTTCGTACAGCCATTTCGATGGTGAATTTAGTGTTGGGAGCAATGGTAGCACCGTTCAGAGGGGATACAAACTTGGACGATGGCATGTTCTTGGTCGACGGAATCACACCCATTGGTGCAGGGTTGCAAGAACCATCGGTGACTTGAGCACCGTTTGTAATTGGTAGGTTCACGGTTTTGCAGAAGTTGATGAAATTGTTTGAGGATGTCAGCGAGGCAACTTGGCCTGAAAGAAAAATATGAGCGAGCGGGACAAAACTTTTCACTTTAATAATTTACCCTCAGCAGGCACACTCTGACCATCATTTTCAAAGCCTTTGGCAACCACGGATGGATCCAAAGCTACAAGATATGGTTCGTAATTGCATTATCTCACACTACAATGAGACTTACTTAGGGCTGCCTGGATGTCACCACCAGGAGCTGCACCATCCCCTGCATTATTTCCACCGGTCTGGTTGATTGTTAGTCAAGAAAGCTTGAAAGGTGACATTTACTAACCGCGGGAGGTGCTGGGGGTTCAGTAACAGGGGGGTCAGTAGGTGGGCTACCTCCGGCGGCAGCCCCCGTCTGAAGCTGGCGTCAGCACATGGAACATTAAACAGAGGAAACAGATCATACCGCGGCAATGCGCGCGTCTCGGTCGGCTGCAGTTGTGCAAGTGATACTCGTCCCAGGGGAATTGACCAGGGGTAGAGCGGCACATCTGAAAGATGTGAATCCAAAACTTCATCTCCATCACCGATAACCAGAAAAGATTGATCGAACTTACATTGTACCAGGAGCACAATTTTGAGAAACGAACTTGCCACCTACGCACTGCGCGAACTTATCCCCAACACACGAGTTCTCTCCGTCTGTGCAGGCGGAGCCGTCCTTCAGATTCTTGAACTTTTCACTTTAACAAACTTGAGTAGTGAGTAAGCCAATCCAATCATGACACGCACTTCAGTGCGATGGCGTCCTGGCCATTCTTCAGATCAAATTCTGCACGTCGCCAAAGCTGTGGACGTGCTGAGACAGCGAGGCAAAGAGCTAGGGTAATAAAGGCAGAACGCATTATGGATAGTGGAAAGAACGTTTAATGAAATGAATGTGAGTGTTACAAAACCACGAATTAATGACACCAGGTCCTTGAGGATAGAGAGGCTAGGTGGTTTGAACGGGATCGCTGATCCAAAGCTATATCTGAAAGAAAAGAAGGAACTGAAAAGACGAAGGATCAAGGTGAACGGGTCAAACGCTTTATATTCAAATTCGCGATGCCACTCGATCAGCTCCATTGTGATGGTGACCATCGAGCAAAATCAAAGATGCATATGTTTTAGACGAGTTAAGTGCCTCTTTGTCCAATCAAGGAGGGCCAAGCTTGGGGACCATCCCTGACCATTAGTGATGTCACCTACCATCGTTATGGAACGACAGTAACTTTCCATCAACCCTCGACACCTTCTGTCCGATGACAACAGCCGGCAGGTAACCGGAACCATCACTCGCGTGATACATCAATCCTTCAAGACTAATCCACATGGCCCAGTAATTATTTAGTATGCAATAGTAAATTACACAGCCGAGCAACGATACCTCTGCAGTTACAACTTCATAACACCGTTTTAGCAACAATCTTCGGCAAAACGTTAGTGTTTTGCAGAGTCAGCAGAAGTAAAAAGGTATAATCTCGCATCTGAGCTATACAGTGTTATTTAGATTACAAACCGTTACCGATAATAGGGCATAGCCTCGATGGGTTGTCATCAAGCGTTGATGTATATTCAAATTGCGCAAAGAGTATAAGGGCATATAGCACTTTGGTAGACTTGGGTCACCACAACCACTGATTTATGGAAGGGGTAAACGGTATCTTTGCGACGTTTGTATAAAACCCAAAGCTGAATAATCGTTAGTCCTCGGAGACATCCAATGTAACCTGAATTCTCCCGTCTAGCCAACAGGCTGACACTCTGGAGGAAGCTATTTGTACCAAGTTCACTATGGAGACGCTGTGAAGACATACTTTGTGAGATCACTGACAATATAGTGAGGGTTAGCGTCAGAATCCGTGATCGTTTGTCGAGGCGTGGAAGTGCAAACAGCGAGTGTCGTTGCACCAGCTGCGCGGCCTGATTTTAAGCCGGCAATGGCATCCTCGACGACGAGACCTATGTTTCTTTTATAACGTATATTCCATAAACAGGGGAGGTGGACAGACATTTAGTTGGGTCCACGCTACACTTTGCTGCACCTGCCAAATAAGGTGCGGGGTGTGGCTTTCCGTGGGATACGTCGTCGGACGTGATGAGGCCAACAGGGGGTAAAGAAAGCCCAGCGCGCTCGAGGGCCCGAGGAGCATAGCCGCTCGAAGCTATAGAGGGCGAATCAAATCTCCCATGGCGGTCTGTTCAGCCCAAGAATAGTCGTACCAGATGTGACGATGTTCCAATTAAGGGGACATCCTGAAGCGAGCTTCGTATAGCTTGAGGCTAGTAGACGTGCGGCGGTTGCATTAAAATTTTACCTGAGAAATTAATGCAGCAGCGCCGGGGAGGACCTTAGGACCACCCTCTATAACCTCGTCTTCGAAGCGATCAATCTCTCTCTATCATCATGGAAGTATGGTGTAGAGAAAGTGGCAGGGCTAAAAGTAAACGCACTTTCAGCTTGGCTTCATCCTCTATATGACAGTATTCTTTCAGAGTATCGTATAGCCTTCGACCATGTGTCGCATGAACAACTGCTTCAGAGTCGCCTAGGTGGTAGTCACGAGAAAATGTGGCCCACGCTTTAAATACACCAGGCGTAGAATCAATGAGTGTCCTATTGACGATCCATCAACACGTTGATTTCAGACTTATTGGTGAGTTGGAATATCCATATGTGATACGGCTACCCTCACGAACACAAGCCAGAACACGTACCCATCCATGTCGAACAAGATCTATCCATTGATAGATGTATTGGTATGTGTTGAGTGTCCAAATCCGTGAGTTTACAATGTAATACGTACAGCGTCGACAGTAATAACTTGTTTCGACATCAAGGCCGTGATTGATATGAATTTTTGCGTAAAAGGCAGGCGTTGACTCTTGCTTGATTATTGCACGTTTCTGACCATCTTTATAGAATTCTGTTATCGATATCTTTTGTGCGATATCAAATTAGGGTCAGGGGCCGATAATGCCGTGTCCCACATGGATTTGACTGTTCTGGGAGTTCGCACATGCATGCTTATTTTCACAACAAGTTTGATGATGTTCCGGCACGGAAAACCGCGATATATTCTCATCACGGGACCTATTTCGCGTGATTTGACCTCTTTGATTTGGGTGGCATGAATTAGGAACCCGTTTCCATCCTAAAATAGTATGTGATGAACTATGATATCGAAGATATTGGTTGGCTAATGGCAAGTGACAGTAGAAAGATGTGTCAATGGGCCCATTAATTTCCTGTGGGTTACATTAAAACAGGTACCGCACGCATTCCACCGCGAAGCACTGGATATGGCACACCAACAAAACCACGATGTAAAACACGACGGCTGGACGACATGATGGGCGCTGGATGCCATGAACCCCGTCGGGGTCTGTTCGTACCTTTTTAACTCGGCATGTGTACGGTGAGAAATACCCTCGTCTCCATGCACACAAGTGTCTAAATATAGAGGACGAGTGGCGGACGTACACTTACTGCGATGCCGGTCAAGAGAACAACTGATGTAGATGCGGCTGTTGTCACGGCGAGTGAAGAACTTGATAATAAAAAATCAGATAACTGTGCGATGTAAACATGAGCCAACCTGAGGGATGGCTTCATTATGACACCAGCAAGACTTGACTTGAACAAGGTTGAATGCAACATGGCGGGTTGAAATATGTGTGGAATAGCTGATAGAAACTGGTGAAGTGTACTTGATTGTGAACGTGCACTGGTATCCGTCTTCCATCTATCATCAGTTGCCTGCGACGCTTGATGGATGCCAAAAATAGCTCAGATTGACACATGTCATGAGGGATTATAAGAAGGAACACTCGCAGGGCGCCAAGTTTACATTCTTCCCTTCGTTTTCTTTTCTCGCTCTTTCCAAGCATCTCTTTTGCGATCAGGGATCGTTGACTCGGCTAGTCCTGCATAGTCTTTGACCTGGTGTCTTATCTCGACAGCTTAGTACCATTCTTTACCGACTCTCGTTCACTCACACGCACTTGAAATACGACATGAAGACTGCAACCATTGTCCTTGGTCTCGTGGTATTGATTTCCTCCGTCTCTGCTGTGCCGCAGGGGAACAACCTACAACGGCAGCAGGGTGGTTTCGGCCAGGGCAGGGGAAGCGGCAGGGGAAACAATAATGGAAACACAGGCGGAGGAAAAGGTGGTGCGAAGGGTGGCGCTGCAGCAGGAGTGAGTTCTTTTTCTTGCAAAGTTTACTTGATATTAATCTACTCGACTAGGGTGCAGCTGGTGCAGGGGCTGGCGCTGGGGCCGGCGCCGGCGCAGGAAATGCAGCAAACAACGGAACGGCAAATAACGGAACGGCAAACAATGGAACGGCAAACAACGGGACTACTCTCACGCCTGCTGGCGGTATCGGGAACAATGCTGGCAACGGGACTGCAGCAGGTGGTGGTGCCGGTGGTGACCCCCAGACATCGCTAAGTGGGTATTGGATCACACCTCGTTGGTTTCGATCTGATAGAGCATCATTTTAGCTCTCGATCCGAAAGTTATTGCCGCTGGCTTTGCCAATAACG
>MU150401.1:5605-52133 GCA_015584075.1 Collybia nuda | reverse complement strand
GATGAAATTGGGTGTTGAATTTCATCCATTCTTAGTTTCACAGTGCATGGCACGGATAGTCATGGGTCACGGATTAACCGGGGATCTGTGACATGCCAAGTCCAAGGCTGTCACAGCCCAATACATACAACCGATTTTTGAGTTCCAGACTTGTTTCTGCACCGTTCTGAGTCAAACAAATTGTAACAAAAAAGGTAAAACATAGCTAAGTAAGGTACAGAAAGGATATATATATATATGAGAATTTTCTGTAAAATTTGGCATACTGTTGAAAATTGAAATATTGTACATATATCACCACTGGATGGAGGCAATATTCAATTATAAGTTTACATTTGGAGATCTCATATATTTATTGACAATTTGAGATGCTTCCTTCAGCCCAGGAAAGAGGGGTGTATGAACTGTTTCCCAATATGCAAGATAGCCACCCATAGATGGAATTGTGTCACTGGAGAGTAGTGGCTCAGATAAGTATGACTCAATGTGATCATGTGGTTTCTTATTCTTTGGCTTGCTCTGGTCTCCAGCTTTGGCCAACCAAATTGATTCATCAGTCTGGCCAATGAATAGCAATTAGCAAGGCATAATAAAAAGTAGATAAGTTACCTTTTTGGCCTTTTTCTTCTTTTCAGCTGGTGCAACATTAGACTTTGGCATATAGTGTTACGCTTTTTCATTCTTTACCATATGACGCTCCTTTTTCTATTATCAACTGACTATCTACATATGACACCTTATTCTATTTACATCCATATGTTCACACGTGTAGTCATCATTTTAGTCATATACCCAGTAGCGTAATTCCCTCATCATATGCTTACTCATCGCTGACTCATTTGATTACTCATTTACACTTACTCATCTCATTCAGACTTTGTATATATAGCCGCCGTTTAGCTTAGATAGTCTTCAGCTTGACCTAGCTAATTCAACGCTCTTAACCTCATTGATCTTGACGCGAACTCGATCTCACTCGCCTAAGAAGGGGGTGACGTATCTAAGAAATTGTGTGAAGATATCACAATAGCATACCAGGAGGACACCCTGGATGCTACAAAACCCAAGAGCTTATCTTGTGAGAATACTGGTGGCCAGGAATGGGCATTTTTATCAAAAACTATGTCAGTGGATGCGCCCTCTGTCAACAGATGAAAGTAAACACACACCCAACAGCCCCTGGATTGACCCTGATCCCTAGCAATGGAGTGATGCGCCCCTTCTCCTTTGTAACCACCAACTTCATTACGGATTTACCAGAGAACAATGGATTTGACAGCCTGATGGTCATGGTAGACCATGGTCTTTCGAAGGGGGTAAATTCCATTCCATGCACAAAAACCATTGATGCCTTGGGCACTGCAAACCTTTATCTCGAACATGTCTACAAGCAATTTGGACTTCCAGACACACTCTTATCAGATCGAGGCCCCCAATTCTCTGCAAAAGTCTTCAAAGAGCTTGGACAACTCCTTGGAATTAAACTGATCATGAGCATGGCATGCCACCCACAGACAGATGTATAAACAGAAAGATTAAATCAGGAACTCAAAATCTACTTCTGGATGTTTTGTCAAACCAACCCATCATCTTGGAAAGACCTTAACTCCACCGCCGAATTTGCACACAACCAATGGACACATTCCGCTACAAAACAATCACCCTTCTTCCTCATGATGGGATAAGAACCACAAGCTATCCCCTTAGCCTTCAATAAAACCATTGCCCCAAGTGTAGAACAAAGGATGATCAAACTGAGGAAAGCACAAGAAGAAGCAATTGCAGCACACAATCTTGCCAGAAGAAAGGTAGCCGAACAAACCACACGAGGATTCACCCCTTTCAAGGAAGGAGAGAAGGTCTGGCTAGAAGGAACTAATCTTCGAATTCCATACCAATCATGGAAGTTAGCTCCTAAGCGAGAAGGACCATTTGTCATACAGGAAGTATTAGGCCCAGTCACCTATTGTCTGAAACTCCCTGTGCAATGGAAGATTTACCCCGTGTTCCATGCTTCCCTGCTCACATGGTATGTGGAAACTGATACCCATGGACCTAACTACCCAGAACCACCACCCGACCTTGTCAACCAACAAGAAGAATTCGAAGTCAAAGGTATCATCAGTCATTGTCCTAGAGGCCGAAGCTTCCAATATCTCGTAAAATGGAAAGACTATTCACCCACTCACAATACATGGGAGCCCGAGAATAATTTAAAAGCAGCCCCTCAAATTCTTCAAACTTACAAGAAGTGACATCGCCTCTAACTACCAACCCCCCCAATCTATACCTTCCACACCATGAGCTCCTCTTCTACCACCTCCCCTGCATCCACTTCCACCAACAACAACAACAACACCCCCGCCGCAGAACAAAGATTAGAAATTGTACGCCGTGTTCTGTTCAGGAACTGGTTCGATCAACAGTCTTCCAGACACAAGATCTATAATCTCTGGCGCTCATCCCCGAATGCCAACGAACTAACCCACTACCAACAGCTCAACAACATTGTTGAGAGCAATGAAGCCCAAAACAAGATCCTCAATCAATTGATGGACCAAACCGCAGAAGTGTTTGTTAGAAGCCCAGAGTTCGAGGTCCTTGAGACCGTGATGATCAGTCGCAAATTCAATACTCAACTCACAGTTCCTTCTGATCTAAGCAACACAGCATTGGAATCACACCCCATCATTCCCCCACAAGGTAAAACACCATTGCCACCTTCATCCCCAATCATCTTTGCCCACACTTTAAATTCCCCACCATATGAGGCACCCAATACCCCTGAACTCCTAGCTTCCACACCATTTTTTCAAATCCCCTCTTCCTCGCTGCTACCTTTCTCATCATCACTGCCGCCTACACCTCCCAGCAAACCTACACCCCCGTTACCCATGCCTCCAACAACGCAGGACGTCCTTAATCACATGAATGGAAGATGCACCCACAAGACCAGTGTGCCTAAACCACCCAAAAGGAAAACAACCCAATTCATGGCCGGACCATTGTGTTATGGTTTCTCTTTTCCTTTCACTATCTTATCTTATCCTACGTTATCTAACCTTCGGACTATCTCTTTCCCTCATATCTTCTTTCCCTCCATTCCATTCCCACCAATCCTATTATTACATCTAACTTTCCCATTATTATTCAGTGCTTCATTTATAGCTACCAATAGTGCTTATCCCTCTCAGAAGCATTACTCATCATGCTTCTTTTATAACTTATATATATACCATACAATGTAGTAGATAGTCCTCAGCTTGACCTAGCTGAATATACCTTATTTTCTACAACTCAATGCTCAGCTTGATCCTACTCGCCTTAGAAGGGGGTAGTGCATCTCAGATCTAGAAGACAGACTTGTCCTTTATATCAGGAAGTCTATAGACGTCAGACTTATTGTTGACGGTCTCATTGAATCGATTGACTAGATCCTGATCTAGAGGATAAGACCCAACAGCTGTAACACAATCCTAATCCTTCCCACTTGATGCAGCCGAGGGCTGGTTGTGATGTCGGTGGGGTTGGGCTGGCTGCCAATATGGTTCAATGTGTTACGGCTGTTAGGTCTTACCCTCTAGATCAGGATCTAGTCAATTGATTCAATGAGACCGTCGACGATAAGTCTGACATCTATAGACTTCCTGATATAAAGGACAAGTCTGTCTTCTGGATCTGAGATGCACTACCCCCTTCTAAGGCGAGTAGGATCGAGCTGAGCATTGAGTTGTAGAGAATAAGGTATATTCAGCTAGGTCAAGCTGAGGACTATCTACTACACTGTATGGTATATATATAAGTTATAAAAGAAGCATGATGAGTAATGCTTCTGAGAGGGATAAGCACTATTGGTAGTTATAAATGACGCGCTGATTAATAGTGGGAAAGTTAGATGTAATAATAGGATCAGTGGGAATGGAATGGAGGGAAAGAAGATATGGGAGAAAGAGATAGTCCGAAGGTTAGATAACGTAGGATAAGATAAGATAGTGAAAGGAAAAGAGAAACCGTAACAACAATAGCTTCTGGAGAGGTGCCTCAGTTGATACTAATAAAGTATCACATCATCAAATATGGGGATCATTTGTACAAGAATCTATCAGATCTATTGCAGGAGCAGCCAATGTGAATCTAGAGGTTCAGGAAGGTTTATCTACCAGTAAACTTACAAAAGAAGCATTTAAAGAACTAGGTGAAGATGGAATTATTAGAATTGCTAGTGATCATGCTTGTGGTGAATGTTCACAGCCATAAAAAAAAACAGCAGAGATAATTAATGGTGGAGATGATCCTGCTGCCCTTGTTGGTATTGATCTGAACACTAGAGCAGTTCCAAGATTCACTGGAAATAGAAAACAAATACTTCCTGATCTTGATGTACCTCAACCTGGGCAAGCTGATAATAGTATGGATGTGGACTATATTGATACAAAGATGGCAGTTGTAGATGGGATGGTAACAGGCCCACAGAAATGTGCAATTGATGGCTGTACAACTGATGTTGTCAATCTACGAGGTGGGGTATTTTGTGCCACACATCTAGCACAATATGGCCACATGTATCATATTCAGAATTGCCAAAATCTTAATGTTGATGGTACTCATGCATGTAGGGAACACCAGCACCTTTGGGCTAGACATATTGCCAACCACAGTAGGCAGACATATGCTGGTGCAAGAAGGGCAATCAATAGGCCAGCTGAAAACTTGCCTTGGCAGACTGCCACAGTACCATTCAGACAAGCACATGATGAACATGCCCTAGAAGGCGAAAGAAGCAACTACTTCACTGCATCACATTACTACTGTGTTGAAACAATTTGTGCTCCATATGGTGTTGTTACTGCATGGACTAAATTTGATAAATCAGAGTCACCTACAAAGATCTTGGAATTTTTGGAGAAGGTTTATCCTACTGAAGAGTCAAAGCCAGCATATATCTGCATTGATAAAGCTTGTCTTGTTCTCCGCACTGCTGTTGCAAATGGGAGCTGGGATAGGGTATGGAAATCAACAACTTGTTTTATTGTTGATGCATACCACTATATAAACCATTGTGCAGAAGATTAATTATGCCAGAAGTGGTGTAATCCTGCTCCAAAAGATGGCTCTGCACCAAACTTAGTGGTTGTAGCCTATGATAACTGTGGAAATCCTTATTACAAGAGAGCCTTCAATACACAGGTATGTTAATATATGAGCTTTAAATGCAGTCAAACTTATTATAATGTTACAGGCATGTGAACAATTAAATACATGGCTGGGAGGCTTTGACTCAATTATCAGGAGAATGAAGCCTAGTAATTTTGATTGGTTCTTGCATGCCATGATGTTTTATCACACAAGATATGTCATTGAAAAGCAAGCAAGTAGAGATCTGCCACCCCAGGTACAACAGGAGGAACAGGAAGAAGATGAAGATGAAGAAACAGAAGAACAGCCAAACATTGATATGGCTGCACAGGTTGTACATGGGGACATTGAGTAAATGTAGTTTTATTTGTAGTTACTGTATCAGTAGTACATAGATAACTATTGGTGTGTGTTAATAGTACATAAATGAGCATATTTAGATGGACTCCGTGCGGATTTTCACATTTTTACTAATTTATATCATTTATAATGAGTCCGCACGGACTCCGTGCGGACACGTGGGGGACTGTAAAGTACAGTTTGTACTCACTATTTCTGCGCTGGTGACACTAACATTGGTTTTTCATGGGATAAGATTATTGTGGACGACATTGCTGATTCAGATGATAATGATGATATTGAGTAATGTTCTGTATTCAAATATATTCACCCCCCTCCTCCTCCCTTGCCTTATACCCCCGTCGTACCACAACAAAGCCGCGGCTTGGGCCTAAGCCGAGCCCAAGCCAGCCGCAAATTCGGCCTGCGGCTCAGGCCCGAGATATTCCAAGCCTGGGCCTCCCTAAGCCGGGCCTGCACATCACTAGTCGTATCATTTCAAGATGATAGAAGGAGAAACAAATGAAGGCCTATATGGAACGAGAAAAATTAGGAGATTGTGATGAGAGATAAAATTGCTGATTCCGCCATACGTTACCAGCAACTCCCGTGACTATAGTGATCCTAGCGCGGCGCCTGGATAGTGATCTTTTACCTGCATCCGTGCAGGAAAGAATTTTTTACAGATAATCAATGTCGGTTGATATATCGGTGACAGCCAAATCCATGAAGCGAGTGACACCCCAAGTCATAACGATCAAAGGCCTTTTGAATGTGACGACTACATCCTCCCAGTGTGGACTCTTTTTTTGATTTCCACCCGAACTAGAGCGGATCAGCGCCAAATTATACTCAAGCACTGGCTTAACTCAAGTTAACCAGCATACATCAGAGTTAAATCCCCATGGTATTGAAGCCCATCCACTTGGTGTCGTCACTTTTCCCCTCAGCCAGTGACCTGACGTATTGCGTTGTCACATGGGGAGAATTTGTCGATCCCGAAAGAGTGTGGTCCTGGACGTACGTCGTCTGATTGATAGAGCGCCCACAGTAAATTAGAACCGGAAATTTATATTTTCGCCCGCGCAGGTACCGAAGTATATTTTCTCCAGCGGACATATTCAAGAAAATCCTTGTGGTGTGCTCGTTGCGATGGTTATCAGATATGAATCTGACCTTCGATGGATGGTCGTTGTATCGCAAGAAATCTAACCCGAGTGAGCCCTTTGAAAGCCCTAATATGTGAATGAAACGCACCACTATGCGATTTGACCCAATCTTTAGCGATAGCCGTTGATTTGAGTTGGACTACATTTATCCCCCTATTTTGGGCCTCCCTGACTATCCCAATATTGGCCAGTGGGTGATCGTCGATCCAAACAAGTAAAGGAAGAGCGACCTTTTGTTTGTTTGGGTTCGTATACCACCAGTCTCTCTTTTGTAGTGAGGAGCTGGTTGAAGGAGAAAGACTTGAATCTGAAGTTGAAGAGTCAGCTCTCGAGGGGAAGATCCTCTGAGAAGGGCCAACCTTTGGAATAGATATTGACAAAGCCTCGTAAGCTGCCCGTTCCTACTACACTCTGAAGATCGGCAGGAGTAATACCCCCAATAGCGAACTCATCGATGCGCAACATTAACCCCTTACGCGTAGTTGTGTCCAGGACTTGACCCATCCATACTCCTAGGCGGGTACAAAATTCATCCCCAGAGATATATGGCAACTAATGGAAGTAAACAACTAGATTTTGTAACAAGATCGAAGCATACCTCGGCGCCTACATATCCGCTCCAAAATTCCCTCACTTCCTTGTTACTGATAGGACCTAGGACCACTGACTGTGGTAGCACCGGTATCGATTGCCCTACGATACTGCTCGGATGTATTGGGTGGCGCTTACGCAGCTTTTCAACGAACCCGATCACAGAAATGGAAGCAATTAGCATAATCAACTGCTGTTTGAGCTGACTATCGTCCTCCTTCAACTCCTTTACTACACTGGATGGACTCAGCATCGCTAGGATTCGCCGCGAAGGCCGAACTCGCCATACGAAGAGATGTTCCTGCGTTTTTGTTAATGAGCTACCAATGCTCTTGACAATTCCAAGCGTTTGAGGCTCAATTTGTGCGGCTAAGTCACCTTCTTGAAGTGGTGAAAGAATGTGTTGAACCTGATCGACCGTTTGAGCGATTTGTCGAGTAACGGCCTTCTTTTCAGAGCAGGCTTCAATCCATTCCTTGATACTCTTTGCTAGGGTACAGACAGTCACGATGATAGTTAAAGCATCCATGAAGTAAAAAATGGATGGAGGTCCAGGAGAGTGGTGGTAAGTCTGACGTGTTAAATGCCGGTTTAATCGGAGCTGACAACGATATTGGCCAACTGCTGATATATGTAAGCCTTTCATCTGATCTGGGGGAGGCGTGGATCGTAGCCCCATATATGTCATGGTTATATATTAACTCCCATCTCAAGCTCTCCCATCTCAAGCTTCTATTAGGAGTTACGAATTTTCATAGCAACGACGATTACCTTGTATAATAACTGACCATGAAGAGGGATAATCGGGGTGAGAAAAACATGATCTTTTGACATGAGATTCCCACTGCTTGGATTGTTATAAAAATAATGTTGAGGTACCCCGAACTCAAGAAGTGTGGCCGTGAACACAGATTTTCGTGTCCATGTGTGTTGACAACATCATAGATGAAAGGATACTACTTGAGAAACTCGCGATATTTACATAAAGATCCATTTAGTGAAATTTTCCAACACCATAAGTCAATTTCACCTACTAACGAATTCCAAATATTACGAGGTTGAATGGATCGAAGGCTCTTGATAAGGTCTGAGTCGTAAATAGCATGAGTCGAAATTGTCCGAGAACGCCAATAGTCCAGACCCTGAGCAGTGCAAATATCAACTAAGCCTTCGGCCGACGGCAGTCACCATCCGCTGCACAGGTTTGAGCTTGTATTCGGGTATGCCGATACCGGACATCAACAATGTTTATCAGGGCTAACCAAAATAATGTATTACCCATCACGTTGCTTTTTATAATGAGGCTTCGTCGCAGTGCCAAGCCATGACAGACCTGATGATGCTCGAATAGGGGTGAATGATGAGAAATTTCCTACTTCCAATACTACGACTCAAGACGTCTAGTAGGTGCAAACAGAAGTATAGAATGTGTGTCAGCCGCTTTCAAAATCGCAGCTACTGAACCATCGTCAAATCCCTGGGCCAATCGATCCTGAACCCCGTGTCGGGATGCCGAGATTTTATCTTCAAATGATCCTTCGGCCGTGACAAGAGCTATATCCCTTTGTGGAGCTTCGATAGTCGATCGAGCAAACGCTACCACCCGCCAGCGTTAAACATAACCCACTGTGTGTCGTCGCTCCTTCCCTGTGAAAGCGCCGTGAAGTATTGCTCAGTAACATAGTAAGAGTTCGCAGATCCTGCGAGGTGGTAGTCGTTGACATATGTGGTTTGCATGATTGAATATCCGCAAAAGATCAGGACGGGGAAGTTGTATCGCCGACCACGAAGATAGCGTAAGATGTTCTCTCCAGCGGAGATGTTCAGGTAAGGTCCAGAGTTGGGTTCGTCACGGTGATTATCGGAAATGAACCTGATTCGTGAGGGGTCGTCATTGAGTCGTAAGAAGTCTGAAGTCGAGATTCAGTAAAAGTGAGAATTGGGGGCTCATGTACGTACCGCCGTTGGCTTCAATCCAATCTTTCGCGAGAGCAGTAGACGTAAGATGAATGACGTTTATGCCCATTCCCTGTGCCTCCCTTATTCCCTCCACAACACTCTCCGGATTGTCATCGATCCAAACTAGTAGCGGAAGTGCGATTCTTGAAGATTTAGCCTTAAGTGACCACCATTTTTGGGTCTGACTCGGATAGGCGGGCGTGGGTGAGGAATCTGTAGCTCCAGCGTGAGGGATGAGATAAACAAACCACGAACAAATGAGAACTCACCTGCACTAAACATGTTGACGAGACCTCGCAAGTTTCCCATTCCTACAAGATCCTCGAGGGCCGCAGGAGTAACACCTCCAATAGCAAATTCATCCAACCGTAGTAATAATCTTTTCCGCATTGAAACTTCGAATTTCTCGTCCATGGCAATCGCCAGCCGGTCGCAAAACTCGTCACCAGAAATATAGGCCAACTAAAACATGCGTTCAGTAAGAACACTGCAAGTGAAAATCTTTAAGGAAAACACACCTCGGCACCCACATATGCCCTCCAGAACTGCTTCACCTCAAAATTACCAATCGATGCCAGCACCACCGACTCCTGCTTCTCCCACGACCCTATGCTACGTGGTATCAACGAGCGGCGCTTGCGTTGCTTTTGAACGAAACCCACAACAGCAATGGAAGTTAGCAGAAGAATCAACTGCTGGCTGAGCTGCCGTTCATCTTCTTTCAGCTGCTTAATGACGCTTGACGGACTGAAGGCTGCGAAGATGCGGCTCGAACGTCGATGCTTCCAAACGACAAGATGTTCCTGTGTTTTTTTGAGAGCGCCACCAATGCTGCGGATAGCGCCTAGTGTTTGAGGTTCAATTTCGATGGGATCACGGTCATCCTGTAGAGGCATAAGGATGTGCTGGATTTGGGAGATAATCCCAGAAATTTGACGGATTGTGGCATGTTTCTCTTCGTATTCTTCAACCCATGTATGAATGCTTTTTGCGAGAGCATATACGGTCGTTACGACGGCCAAAAATTCCATAATATAGGGCTGGTGGGCCAGAGAAAAACGACATTCAAGCAGGCTGCTAGGTGGCAGTGTTCAACAATGAAACGCGTGATCGGTTGCTGATGGCCCGACCTGGCGCTACCCCGGCGGCGATCCCAAGATTAGATTTAGATAGATGGGTGGTATCACTATGATTATTCCCCCGCAGATCACTCGTCGGTCGACATTATGTTAAATAAGACGTCGAAAAATAAAATAAAAAAGAGAAGCCCTAGATGAGACTCATGAGAGGAAATAATATCGGTTAAACATGTGTATCTGATAATATGGATAGTCCCCGAGTAAATAAACGCGCTGACCAGCCACCAAGGAGAGTTACAGGATTGTAAGCATTCACCGTTCACGTTGTAAGCCATAAGCTTGAATCTTCGATCAGGACACAACTTGAATGAGAATTGTGAGTGAAGGCCAAAGCGCGTTTGTGGCGAACAGCGTATGATTTTCCAAAAAGGGAATGCGCGATCAGTAAACGTGTTACGGGGAAGTGCCGATAGGGCCTCTGAACACAATGGTGGCCACCAAAGAAAAAGGTATATAGGACGCAGATGATGACTAAAGTTTACCAACCAGCTACCATCCCAATTCCGAACCGACATCCCATAAAAATCCCTTCTTCGATTCGATCCCAATGGCAATATCGGACGACTCTAATTTGGTCGCGAGGAAACATAGAAGCGATTCTGAGAGAAAAGAGGAATTATCCTCGGACCCGTGGATTGATAAATGGAACAACAAGCAAGTTGTCTGTAAGGGCTGTGGAAAGACTCTGCGCCTCGATCAACGGAGGGAGTGGTACACTTTCTCTTGGAGGAAGCACAAAGCATCTTGTTCTGGGATCCCCGACGCAGAAGGCAGGTGTGGGGCTGCCAAAGTATGTGTTCCGACAAATCCCGGGCGATAGTTGATATGAATGCTTTGTTTAAAAGAGAAAAGCCCGACGCGTTGAAAGAGAATCTAGAGCACTTGGTGCGGTACGGGAGGCGGCTAAACTCCATTTGAAGAAAAAATCAATACCTAGACGATCCATATGCCCCGCCGCCGCTCGAAAGGTCTGCGTAAACATGAAAATCAAGGTAGATGTTGATGTTGATACGGACGTCGGCGACACAGAGTCGGGTATGTTTCGTCGTAGCACACCGAGTAGGAAACTGAAATTATGTCGGCAGTAGACGAAGAGGTCACCGAAGATGAAGCGCAGCTCCGATATGAGTGGGGCGTGGAAGACCGACCAACAGAGGAAGACCTTGCGGCTGCGTGGATTCTCATAAGGATGAAGCATAACGCCTTTTAAGTGAGGGCCGGAGGTCTGCTTTAGGTTCTCGCCCAACGACCCGTTCGAAGATATCGGATCCAGGTTCCCGATCGGCGGAGGGCTTTAAACACGAACTATCTGGGGATAGGTGCAAAGTAGTGTACATCACCTTCTCCCCGGGGTATTTCGTGGGCCTCGTTCTTTTTATGGCATAGATAGCTTTCCATTCATAAGCATCTGTGTAACGTGTCAGTTTTCTTTTTTTAAATATACCTTCCATCCACCATTGCCTACACAAAATTAGCCCAAGAGTGTGAGTTTTTCAACTTAATAATAATGGATCTAAGTCACCCACAACTAACTCCTTCAAAATTACACTGTGGAATTCAGGTTTGAGGATTACTTGGAGGATAACAACGGGTCAACAAATTACAATCATCAAGCTTGTCAGGTGGCCTTGTTGTTCTCACCCCTTCAACACAAACATCATTTTGTCGGTTCGATCGTCCCGTCCAGATCGGGCAACCGTCCCTCAACCTTCAACCTTCCATCACACCAGCAGTATTTTTCTTTTTACAGGCAACAGGTTCAGACGGTGTTACATAACATCTATATTGAAGTGAAAAACATTAAGAATAATTGTGAGCCCCGAAGTTCTCATCGTTTTTCGGTGGACATATTTGCGAACAGATCACTTTGTCCGAGGAATCATCGGCTCTAGGGTCGCTCTTAACTTCATCCCACTACAGCTCCGACAAGGTATGCTTCATTGCATTTTGCGAATTGTGTAATGACTCTTAATCTTTGACGATATTGTAAAATCAGCTTTGACGACACTCGGCCAGTGTCCCCCCTTTTTCTTTCAAATCAACAGGTTAGTGCTGGACATTAAAGCACACACGTAAGGTCTGGGACAAAAGCCGAAGTCCGACTGTCAATTTAAAATCACAACCTTTCAAAGGGTTTTTGTTTTGAGGTGGCACATAGTCCACTCGAACAAAGGATACAACTGGTTGCCACGACAAAGCGAGCAGTATAAGGGTACCGCAAACCACCTTACACGTCTCATAAAACCCACCTTAGCTGCGCAACCCTCTGATCGTCCCTATCTGCTATCTTGAATTGCTCCATCTACATGTCAGCACACCTGCATCCATCTAGGAGGCGCACACCTCAAAATGAGAGTGGCGCCAAGCCATCGACGGCAATCCCGGTCATTAAACTTGAGGAAGAAAACATTCCTCCCCTTATCCCATCCAAAGCCACGTCAGAACGTGTGAAAAGAGCAGAAGCACGACTTCAGGCTCTACTGGATGACGAATGGGCCCGGGATGTGACTACAACACAGGTTATATGTGGCGGATGCCAGAAAGCTTTGAAACTGAACAAACAAACCCTGTATGAGTCGGGGTCGTGGAAACGACATCGTAGTACATGTCCGAAGATTGCGGAGGCAGAAGGAAGGGTTCTTACCAAGGGGAGAGGCGGCGCGAAAGGAAGAGGGAAAGCCCAACAGGTTAGTTCTGGCTACACAGCCACATTTGCATTGACTGACGCCTGAACTTGGGGCAGACAACCCAAGTGAAGCAAGAACCAGTAGAACCAACGAAAAGTGCCCTCAAAAGACCATTCGTTGCACCTCCATTACTACATTCGAAATGGTATGATGCGGCGTGGGAGGATAAGGAGATGATCTTGGTATCAGCTCGAGAATTTGATATGTCATATGCTCGGGCTGAACCCGGCCCATCCTTCGAAGCTTCGGCCCAGATGGACGTGGATTCGCAAAATTCTCCCAGTTCTACCCGCTTCTGGCCACATACTTAGTCTAGGATTCCTCTTTCTAATCTTTTTTTCTCTTTACGACACGGACACCGGAGCTGGGAGGCCAAGGTAGTGCACGTAGCCTTTCCAAAGATTTAAATTTGTAACGCGTCACGAACCCTAACCGCTTTTGCACCAGGTAGGTGCAGTATGCTACGATTTACGACTGTGGTTTTTGCTCTGTTACCGTCGTTCTAGCCCTTATGCCCTCCATAGAATAGAAGTAATCGGAGCATATCTGAACTCCAGACATAAAATAAGAGGTTCGTGCCTTGAAGATGGATTATATCTCAATACCTTAACATCCATAATACTGGTTTCAAATTTGAACGTCAATAAAAGACTACAATTTGTTATTGAGTGCCAAAACTCGTGAGTACGTGTGATAAAACATTGTTCAGAACAAGAGCATGGGTTTTTCGTGAATGCTCGGGCTGGTCAAAGTCGGACTGACTACCGAATCTAATTCCTCGTTGACTGCACCGAGGAGGATCTTTACTAATGTCTCGCTGGTGAAGAAACCATTGTGTGGGTTGTATGGTGTCGTATCGACCATGTCCTATCAAAATCATCAATAATATGTCCTAGAATGTTAGCGAAGGGGAAACACATACTCTGATATTGTAAGTCCTCGAAAGGTCATCGTCCAATTCCTGTAACGCCTCAGTCGCCTCAGGATCGTTGCCGATCTGAGCAAACTGAACCCCGAATTTCTTGGGGGGGACGTTGTTTCGGTCGAGCCTACGGGCGGCGTTGACAATTACAGTGGTTAGGTCGTCGGCTAGGACAGCGAAATATGTATCAACATCTTGGAATTGAATTAAGGGGTGAGCGCTAACTAGGAACTCCGTCGGTGATCACGACAATGGCAATAGGTCGGTGGAAATGGGTCTTGTTTTCGATCAACGGGATGTACTTATCGAACAGTACTTCAAGCTTCCGACCAATCGGAGTTTCGCCTGATTATTGTCAATTGGCTGAGCGACAGCACCAAGAGTCAAAACATACCACAGGGGTTGACAGTGTTGAAGAGCGTCTTGACTTCGTTGCCCTCCTGCATAGTCGTTACGTATTAGTAGATGTAGGAGAAGAGATAGAAATACATACCTTGCAGTTCAAGGAGAACCGATGGTCGTTCATGAAGTATACATCGACACCATCGTTAGAGACTTGCGCGTTGAGATCGGTAATACCAGCAAGAGCCTACAATCGGGTCAGCTGTGCAAACTAAAAAGGGTATGGTAGGCTGTTACTTCGCGCGCATCGGCCCATAGAGGGCCTGCCATCTAAACGAAGGTGGGAGATAAGTTGGGTGGAGAGCTAGAGAATGATGTACATACCGAAGCAGAATCATCAACCAGGATGACCGTTTTGATCATGCTAAAGAACGATCGCCATGAGATGGGAATCTACGGATTAGTAATTAAACGGCTTACTTAAGACGCTCGAAGCCCTTGTTCTTGATGGTAATATCACCCACAATACGAGGGATAGCAGGCATCTGAGCGGTTAGCGAGATACCGTATCGCAGGGGTTGCAATGCCGGGACAAGGACTTCATAAGTATCGATCTGGGAAATGAGTTTACACAAGAGATACTTCTGCGTTCGCGGTCCTCACCTGAATTTCCAAACCATTGTAAGGGATTGCGGCGCCACGTTCGAGATGCCGGCCTGCTTTGCCGATACCTATAATGAGGGTTAAGAAACGTACATTTGGGTAGTGACATCCAATCCATACATATTCCACCCTGTTTAAGAACGTAAGACCTGTCGTGACGTTTAATTTGAATAAAAATTACCTCATAAAAAGTACGAGCTATATATAGGTGTTGTTGGCGCTCCACTCCAGCGACGATGGCATTAACGGGGATGTCTTTCCCTTTAACGAGCACCTACAAAAATATAAATCAGATGCGACATTGCGAAGGTAAGAGTGATATCGTTCTTACCCAAACTAAAGGCGATGGAGAGCCTTGTTCTTTGATCCTTTGAGTGTTCTCTCTGGCGGCGTCTTCCCATTGTTTAAAAGTTCGAGGCTTGCGTACGCTTCCGTAAAGTCCCTCGAGGATGTTCGGCTGATGTACAGGGATCTCGTTCGATTTTTTGGATTCGTACGAAGAGATTTGTTGATGCCTGTAGTCTTGTGGAATAATTTCGTGTGGTTGTCTGTGAAAGGCGGGCTTGCTAGGCGGGAGCTGGCCCTTCATGGTTTTATTGAAAAGTGGAGAGCTGTGAATATTGAAATTTGAAGAAGCCATGGGTAATGGAGGATACCGATTCTCTCCAATCCCGGGCGACTTTATACCTCAAGATCAAGTCAGCGCATTCCTCAGGCATGCGGCAAAAGTTAAAATCAGGCACCACCCAGCGCTTATCAGTGGACCTTGTCGGCGGGGAAAGAAAGTTTGCTCCACCAAGCTTACCCCACGTCCGAAATAGCGGGGCTGTCAAGAAGCGACTGGCGGGGATGTGATTTAGGAGTGGGGTAGCTTAACCTAATCGATGGTCTTTGTCGTGGTTGACCGATACATATGCGGAGAATCTACAGATAAAATGTTAGGCGCAGTTGATCATCAATCCGATTGAGTATACGTTAGTGACACAACATGCTCCTGACTTGCATCGTGTCCATTTAGTTTGATGTGCGTGTGTCAAGAAGAGACTCCGAGACGGCGTCTCGACCTGATAATTTATGAGCGTGTTGACCTGGTTTTATGTTTATGTTCGTCTCAAAGTCCTATTCGTGGAGATGTCTGTGATTTCCCAATTAATTAATTAAACCTGAATTGTTTAGGCCGATCTACCTCGGTTGAAAAAAATACATATAGCAGAGGGGGACTCGCTGTTTAAGACGCTCGAGGGAAGTAAAATTACGTGCCCGATTCCGATAACTGTGGCCTCGTTATTCTTCAGTACCCGGCTACAATCAAGGTATAATTCAGTATGGTATAAACGCTCGTGGAGAGCGGCGCACCAATATGAAGTTCATCCCAAGCCTTTGAGAGGGGATATTTGGAATCCTATTCAAACCTTCTCCTGCGAGCTCAAAAAATAATAGAGTACCAAAGTACCTAATGGGCGGCAATGGTTCCTTCGTGTTGATTACTGTCCCGCCCGTTAGCGTCCGAATTTCGTGTTCAGTTTAGCGCCCAGTTGGCGTAATTCAATAGAATATCGATATTATGTGATTGACTTCGTCATATGGGGGATCGAGCCTGTGATCGGGCTTTGTAATATTCAGCTGGAGAAGGAAAAGGCAAGTCGATTTTGTACCTGAACAGTGTCAACCATGGTTGGATAAAAGAAGATTGAAAAGATTTCTTTATATAACATTCGCAGTCTGGACACCGGATCTTTCGCTGAAACATCGAGATAGGGGGGCTTGGCTTCCTGCATGAATGATTCTATAATAGACGGGCTTTTGTTTGACTGCGCGACTCATTTGGCGGTAAGGTCTACGGAGGAGTCTTAAGGATGTCCACAATTTGGGACAGAAGTGTATCATTTTATCTTCACATGTGAGATTCAGAACGTAGCCAGGTGATCAGGTGTCAACTTATGCAATAAATAAAACTTATTGCATTGGACGTAGATCAATACTCTGGTTTGGCTTCGGAGATTGCGGGGCGATACAAGGCTCGCCTCGTGGCTGAGAGACAAATGGAACTGACAGCCGGACCGCTAAATTTAAAGAGGTTTAGTAAATAACAGCAACATGCAAGAAAATCTACTACTACCGTCAAATAACTCTAAAATTCCCTGAAGTTGAGAAGAGCCATAATTGGATTTATAACGGCTCGTCGAGGTAATGGTAGGACTATGATTATTTCAGCGATGAAGGAGCAGAAGTTCTTTCACACTCGTACCTTTTATCTCATAACCGATTGATGATAATCACACTGATGCATATAAACAGGAGACGTAAAACGTGGTTTGTACGAGGTCTAAGAAGACAACCTCGGAGAGACCCGCCTGATAGGAGCCACATTTTCATTGCACGCCCAATGAATGGATGTACACGTTCTAGGGGCCGATCGAATGAGCGTTCGATTCATCGTGTTGACATGGAGGTAAGAAAAGTAGGGAGATTTTCTCCCGCGATGTTGAGACGGCGACACGCTCTCTTCAAATGTTGGCACTGATCTAGTTCCACCTTTAGTAACATCTTCAAATACAAGTGTAGTTCATCACTTACCATCCATAAGGATTATCTTCATGGAAACCCTACATGAAAGATCGATGACACACTCGTTCATTACTGATTTTTGACGACATCCTGTCCATATGTCGCACATTAAACCTTTTTCCGTAGAACAGAAATTAGGAGGTTCAACGTACAATCAAGGAAGACAAGGGGGAACTCACCAATAAGGGCGTGGGAATAGATAGGGACTTTCATTTTTCCTATCGTGAACAATCAGCGAAGACCAATCTTGCTTCGTTTCACAGCACACGAAAGGGATGGCACGGGCTTGGCCCACACTGATTACGAGGATGCCAGTTGATTACATTATCAATTTCGGGACTTACATTTGTACTTTCCCAAAGCATTTGAACGAAAGCTCAATGTATCAGCGGGATCCCTCTCTCCTTGTATCTTGATCTAATCTTATCTTATCTAATTCGAAGTATATTGTTTTTAGGTTTTTCATTTATTTTTAGTTTGTTCTTATCGTTAATCTTCACGAGAACTTTGTTATAAATATTAGGATCGTTTCTACATCATAACCCTTCAGAGTTTGCGCCGTAGAATGAGTGGAAAGGAAGGCCATACCTGATACTTCAAATACCTATGCCCTAGGGAGCTCGCCCATATCAAGGGGAGAAAGAGGCCCGTGACGAAGATGAGAACGTGTACGCTCAGTATGTGATTTCCAGCCTGCCCACTCCGTGGAACAGTGCCTTCACCCCAGGTCAAGTGTGTCTATGACCGGTAAATGGTATAATATGAAGGGCCCAGGTGCAAAGGAAGATAAAGGGAGCGAAGTGGCGTGGACCGATAAGTTGAAAGGGCTTAGCAACTAACTCGAGCGTGTCTCCCTAATTAGCTTGTCTGTTGTCGATTTTATCGTGCTATATCGTAGTTCAAGTTTCTGAGTGCATCGTCGACGTCCATGTGAAGAAAAAGGCACGATGTTGAACAGCAGTAGAACAACGAAGTTCTAATATTATGTAATACTATTCCGAGGTTAGACCCATTTGATACTAAACAATGATTGGATAATAATCTCTGATCGGATCACTGATGTTGTAATTTGTCATTTACCATCAGTCAAAAAGCTTATGGGTAAGTATGCTATTGAATGATATTCGTAAGTACATTTAAATTGTCCAGCGTCGTTTTAATACAAGAGCATAGGTCCTTCACTGACGGTCCGGGTGACCACAGAGCCTACGGAGATTACTTCTTGGTTGATTGCACCGAGAAGGATCTTGACCAAAGTCTCGCTAGTGAAGGAACTGTGCTGCGGGTTGTACGGCGTCGTATCCACCATGTCCTACCAAATCGTCAATACGTTCCAAATTTATAACAAAATTAATATGCATACTCTGATCTGGTAAGTCTTCGAGAGATCGTCGTCTAATTCTCGTAAAGCCTCAGTGGCCTCCGGGTCATCGCCGATTTGAGCAAATTGTATGCCGAATTGCTTGAGAGGAACATTGTTATGGTCGAGCCTGCGAGCAGCTTCGACGATTGCGTCAGCTGGTTCGTCAGCTGGAACAAACAACACGTCAATGCATCGAAAATATATGGAGGTGAACACAAACTGGGAACACCGTCGGTAATCACGACAATGGTAATGGGTTTGTGGGGACGACTCTTGTTTTCGACCAATGGGATGTATCTATCGAAAAGTTCTTGAAGCTTCCTGCCAATCGGGGTTTCACCTGATTATCACAAATTTGTTATACATACACGCGCGAATGTTCCACGAATTGTAACGCACCACAAGGGTTGACGCTGTTGAAGAGTGCCCTGACTTCCGTGCCCTCCTGCACCATGGCAGTGTATTAGTAGTTGCTAGAGACATGGTAAGAGCACATACCCTGCAGTTCATGGCGAACCGACTATCGTTCATGAAGTATACATCGACACCTTCGTTAGAGACTTGGCCGTTAAGATCGGTAATACCAGCCAAGGCCTATAAATATGTCAGCCATGCAGATCTTCAAGGGTTAGAATACGTGTGAACCTCGCGTGCATTTGACCATAATGCACCCGCCATCTAGACAAGGGAGATTAGTTAGGGCGGGATACTAAAGAATGAGGTACCTACCGAAGCCGAATCGTCAACAAGAATGACCGTCTTGATCGTGCTAAATAGTAGTTGTATTATGAGAGTATACAAGATCATTATAGAAGAACTTACTTGAGACGTTCAACGCCCTTCTCGACAGAAGGGGTGACGGCATTGCTACCAATAGCGTGGGGAGTGCCGGGAACGCGGAGGGAGATTGTGGATTCGCCCAGAATGCGAGGGATGAGGGGCATCTGGACAGTCGACGAGATGCTGTATCGAATGGGCTGTAAAGCTGGAACGAGGACTTCATAGGAATCAACCTGGGAGAAAATTCACACAAGTTATGACTCGATGATCAAGGGGGCTCACATGAACTTCCAAGCCGTTATAAGAGATCGAGGCGCCTCGTTCGAGGTGACGGCCTGCCCTGCCGATAACTATGACAAGAGTCAACAAATGCTTATATAGGTAACGTCTGTCAAATACATACACAGTCCATTCTATCCAAGAAAATGAGTCTCATTAAAACGTAGAGAAAAATAGAATTACCTCATAAAAGGTACGAGCTATATATAAAGGTTGTCGACGTTCCTCTCCGGCGATAATGGCATTGGCTGGAATTTCCTTCCCTTTGACGAAGACCTAGGAAATGAATTTCGGTTAGATACCCCAAAGGCAGAGATGGGGTTATGATTACCCAAACGAGAGGTGATGGAGAACCTTGCTCCCTGATCTTCTGGGTGTTCAGTCGGGCGGCGTCTTCCCATTGTTGGAAAGATCGAGGCTTGCGCGCGCTTCCGTAAAGTTCTTCTAAGATGTTCGACTGATTGACGACGACCTCAGTTTTTCTGGTTTCGGAGGCGAAGCCTTGCGATTGCTTGTATTCGTAAGTAGTGGCACTTTGAGGTGGGAGTGGACCCTTCAGGCCTCTTAGATATGGAGAGCGATTAAGATCATAAGATGGAGAATTCATGGTTAGCGAAGAGTGAATAATTTACGTGCGATCCTAAATGAGCTTTATACGTGGATTTGGCTGGTTCGGGTCAATTACTCAGGGTTCCTCACTGTACACCATCGGCGGAGAAAGAAGGACCACCCTACTCATCTCTCTTCACATCAGAAGTGAATTTTGCTGTCTGGGGAAGGTTTCCGGGGATGTGACTACGGAGTGAGATAGTTCCGACGTATAGATTGGCAATGTTGTGGTTTACCGATGCAGATATGAAGAATCTAAAGATGAGATTTTGGGTGGTGTGGATTTGTAAAGTGTCATCCTCCTCGTGCTTCGATTCGATTATACATCAATGACAGCGCACGTTCAGGTAGCTTGTGGTGCAAAGAGGCATCCCAAGGGGATGCAGACACCTAGAAGAATCGATAACATATCGAGTTCATGTTTCGTCTTCGGCCCCTATACGCACAGGTGTTTGTGGTTTTCCAATGAGAAACAGCCAGAAATAAATCTGCCAGCCCAGTGATCATTCGTGACTCTTCCACAGCTGGTCCATGTTGAACATTATGACTAAATACAGCATCCAAGGACCAGTATTATTTTGTATCATTTTGGTGTCGATTGGCATAGTGGGACAAAATAATTTCGACGCTATTGGGAAGCGGGTTTGATCTGTGATTGGACTTGAATGTAAATCCGGGCAGCGGTGGTAAAAATATAGAATTTTCCTACTTCAACGACACCAGGAATGGCCAAATGTAAATTGAACAATGTAAGATCCCTTCTTTTGATGAAAACTGGAAAATAATTCTGGGCGAGGGTTTCTGGATCACCATTCGAATCTTTTTTTGAGGAGATAGATCTTCATTCAGCCGTGCGGCGCAGGAAGATGTGTGTTTGAAGAAGCCTCATTTAGCTCTTTGAATAGAAAGACCCTGGTATTCTCGGAGCATCAGATTATCTTCACGTGTGAAAATGAAAACGCGTATGATATCATAAATGGGGATGTGTCAGTAAATGCAATGAACTGACCTCATTGCATCAAAGTCCACCCCATGACGGACAAAACTGACAGTTTTACCACCAAATCGAATAAGGTATAATCAACAGTAGTACTAAGCAGGAGGGGTGGAGAACACTCAGATGTGATTTAGTTTAAGAAACAATGGACGTTGGCTAGAACGGGGAGTCTTGATCGCGTTTAGCGTGGCTTGTTGGACCAGGAAGGGAGCACTAGTATTATCCTATGATTAAGGAGCGAAAGTTCTTGGATATCTGTACCTTTTGCCTAATGCATATCAGTTATCGATTGATAAAATTCAGAAAATCACATCGGCCCTATGGGCAGAAGATGAGAAGATCAAAAACGTGGTCCATACGAGGCCCAAGGCAGTCTCGGAGAGTCCCGTCTGATCAAAACCAGTTGCCCACAGGAGCCGAAGTTCGATTATACATCAGTTCGATAGGTCGAATATACGCATTCTGGGGGCCGTTGAATTAGCCTTCAATTCATCGTGTTGACGAGGGAGAAAAATAGGAAAGATTCTTCCCATGATGTCAGGCCAGTGACACGCCCTCTTGCGACGTTACCGCTGATTTTATTCCATATTTATTAGCGATCCAACCAATTCGAATCTTATCATCCGCAACGTTCCTTTTCAGAAAGCCTAGATGAAAGATTGATAACAAACCTCGAGGACAACCATTCTACATGCTGCAGATACATATCAGCGTATTCTGCAGGAACCGGAAATTATAAGGTTAAATTTCCTAGCTAAAAAAGACAACGAGGTGATAAAACCTACCACGGAAACTAGTCCTTTCAATGTCCTATCCTAAACCATCTGGGACGGAAAGTATGATCTTAGATATGCTTAAATCTGGTGCTTCAGTTGGCATAATAACGTCTCTCTCCCCGGGACCCACATTAATACGAGTTCATGCCTTATCAAAAGAATGATGGTGGTTCGAAATGAAATTTTTAAAAAATTCTTCGTTCCCTGTGCCTAGATCTTGGTTAGTCATCTTATCTTATCACCAGAATAGATTCCCACGACCCCAAACCGCCCAGGAAGCGAAACAAGATACACCTGTAATTAATTTCTTTTCAACTACTCAAAATCCCCCTCATTCTATATAATTACTATACTTCACGTTTTAGTCATGTGGGTATCTTTCAGATCAAACCCATCGTCTCAAATATATAATATCCTATTAAAAGATTAAAAATTATGATTGCAAACAATGCATAACATTTTTAAGTACATGTAAAGCATGCGACGTCGCATTATTACAAAAGTATCGGTCCCATGTTGAGGCTCCGGTTGGGTACAGAACCAACTTCCTGGTTGAATGCTCCGAGCAGGATCTTTACCAAAGTCTCCCTAGTGAAGGAACTGTGTTTTGGGTTGTATGGTGTGGTATCGACCATGTCCTACCAATATTTGTCAAGAACATCCCAGACTCCTAGCGACAGGGAGACACATACTCTGATTTGGTATGTCTTCGAGAGATCATCGTCTAATTCTCGTAAAGCCTCAGTGGCCTCCGGGTCATTGCCGATTTGAGCAAATTGTATGCCGAATTGCTTGAGAGGAACGTTGTTATGGTCGAGCCTGCGAGCAGCTTCGACGATTACGTCGGCAGGTTCGTCAGCTGGAATACAAAGACAAATGTTAACGCATTGAAATACGATCGGAAGATAGGTACAGACTAGGAACGCCGTCGGTGATCACGACAATGGTAATAGGTCGGTGGAAGCGACTTTTATTTTCGATCAATGGAATGTATTTTTCAAACAGTTCCTGAAGCTTCCGGCCAATCGGGGTTTCGCCTGATCATGGCAAATTGCACCAACGAGATAGCATCGTGAAACAGAACGTACCACACGGGTTGACACTATTGAAGAGCATTCTAACTTCGGCGCCCTCCTGTACCATCGGTATATATTAGTAGATGTCAGAGAAGTGACCGAAACACACCCTGCAATTCAATGCGTTCCGATGATCGTTCATGAAATAAACGTCGACACCATCGCTAGAGACTTGTCCATTCAGATCGGTAATACCTGCTAGGGCCTACAAATGTATCAGCTATACAAAACCCTAAAGAATAGAATTTATGGGTACCTCGCGCGCATCTGCCCATAGTCCACCCGCCATCTAGACAAGGATGGGAGGTAAGTTATGATTGGGTACTAATGAATGAAATGCTTACTGAAGCCGAATCGTCCACGAGAATGACCGTCTTGATCATACTAAGAGAATTCACGTTACGACGAGGATATACCAGTAGATATGTAAGGATTTACTTGAGGCGTTCAAAGCTCTTCTCGACGGGAGTGTGACTCATAATGTGGGGGGTGAGGGGAGTGCTACCCATAGCGCGGGGCGTACCAGGAGCACGAATGGTAATAGTAGTATCCCCTACAATGCGGGGGATGGGGGGCATCTGGACAGTCGACGAGATGCTGTATCGAATGGGCTGTAAAGCTGGAACAAGGACTTCATAGGAATCAACCTGGGAAAGGATTCACACAAGTTATGATTCGATGGTCAAGGAGGCTTACATGAACTTCCAGGCCGTTATAAGAGATCGAGGCGCCTCGTTCGAGGTGGCGGCCTGCCCTACCGATGACTATGACAAGAGTCAACAAATGTATATATAGGTAGCGTCTGTCAAATACATACATAATCCATTCTATCCAGGAAAATAAGCCTCATTATAACGTAGAGAAAAATAGAATTACCTCATAAAAAGTACGAGCTATATATAAAGGTTGTCGGCGTTCCTCTCCGGCGAGAATGGCATTGGCCGGAATTTCCTTCCCTTTGACGAAGACCTAGGAAATGAATTTAAGTTTAGGCACCCCATGGGTCAAAGATGGGGTTATGATTACCCAAACGAGAGGTGAAGGAGAACCTTGTTCCCTGATCTTCTGGGTGTTCAAACGAGCGGCATCTTCCCATTGTTTGAAAGTTCGAGGCTTGCGCGCGCTTCCGTAGAGTTCCTCTAGGAGGTTTGACTGGGTGGCGATGACCTCGTTTGGTTTTCTGGAGTCGTGTGGAAGTGGTTGCTTGTAGTCGTACGGGGAGTGATTTGGCGATTGTCTATAGTCGTATGAGACGGGCGTCTGAGGAGGCAGTTGGCCCCTCATGGCTCTATTGAAAAGTGGAGAGCGAGTATTGTCAAAAACTGGGGAATTCATGGTGGTAGAGGGTGGAGAGTGGAGAGTGATAAACTTAGGCTGTTATTCCGGACGAGTTTTATACTTGTAGTTCTACTTGTTTGCTTGTGCATGTGTCAAGCACGCGGTATAATTCACAGTAGGTATAATTAATGCATAGGCGGCGGCGAAAGAGGATTTGCTCCATATATCTTGCCTCAGGTCAGAAATGCTACGTTACTGTCTGGGGGATGTCCTCGAGGATGTGATTTTGGAACGGGGTAGAGTAGACCAATCGATTATCGGTGCGCGTAATGAATCTGAAGATCAGGCCTTAGACGGAATGAAATCATCAAGTGTAACCTCTCTTGTGCTCGGGATCGATTATACGTCAATGATAAAACGTGTTTATGACTCGTATCATGTTCGAGTAGCTTCGAGTGCAAGGAGGGATCCCGAGGAAATTAAAGCACCTTAGGGCCTGTAGGGTCTTGATAAAATGCTTAGTTTATGTCTCGATGCATTTAAATCGCAGGAAATACGTTTTGCGCATGGAGGCCTATTCGGCCGGGGAAAAAAAAGCGACACGCACAATTCTGATAACTACATTTCCATTATGCATCCATTTGCGGCTATAATCAAAGTACGATTCAGGCGAATACAGGAAATTACAAGGAATGGCACACCTACACGAAGTCCACCCCTAGACTAGAAAAGAAGATAATTGGTATTCCATTCAACCTCTCTTCTACAAGCTCAAGAAGTAGTTGATGGATGACAACGGTCCCTCTCTAGTATCCTTTTAGAATGGGGTGGGGCTCCGCACATCAGCATCAGAGTCTCGTATTGAGCTCGACGCCAAACTAGTGTAATCCAGAGAAATGCCGATTCACTTCGCCTACTCAAGCGGCGCCAAACATGGGCTCAATGTTAGACAAAGGAAAATTGAATATTATCATTTCTTTGGGTGACGTTCACAGTCCGGACAATGCACCCTCCGCTTAAATTTTGGAATAGGGTGGAGTGGCATTTGTGGTGGGGGGTTTTCTAGGTAGTCAGGGTTAGCCTTCGTTTGGCTGCGCAGCGCAGGGAGTGGAAAAGTGGGCGAAGGAGCCTTAATGATATCCACCGTGCTGGAGAGAAGGGCTATGATGTGCACTTAGTATGTTCTTGTCCTCCTATGAAGTTAAGGACGTAATCGGGTGACCATGTCACGGGGAGAGAGGTGTCAACTAATGCACCAGATTGAGAGCATTTTCTGGAAATCGGCCAATGGAACTCGAGCTAGCTTCGGAGATCGCGGAATCATCAAGATTCAGGCCTTTGATTTGCCGAGCAGTTGAAGGGTAGACAAAATCGACAAATTCACTGCTAAATTCGGGAAGGCTTGCCCAATGGGAGCCATAATCAGAAAATGGACGATTCATTATCAAAAATTCTGTTTCAGGGACACCGGGGTTTGACTGCACCGGAAACTTATCACCGCGTTTATGATAATACCCTGGGGCTGTGTGGGGTGACTGAAGTTAATTTAGAATTAAGGGAATGACAGGTCTTTCAGCCTCACACCTTCTATCTCGTGTTAATCGATCATCGATCGATAACATCGAGATAATTAATTTGACACTCATCGAAAGTGGATGGAAAATGTGGTTCATACGAAACCCGAGAAGTGTGTGTCGGGTAGTTCTACTTGATTGGGGCTGATTATCCACAGGAATCACAGTTCTATTACACGTTCTGGGGCTGGTTAGGATTAGCTTTCAAATCGCGTTAACGTGGAGGTAGGAGAAATACGAAAGCCTGCTGTAATGCTACCGCAGATTCGGCTCCATATTCAACTCACTCTAACATGCAGGCACTAACTCACCCCCTACCATTCGCGAGGATCCCTTCACAACAGAGCCAAGACGAAAGATCGCACCAATCTCACTTCCTCGTGGATCCTGGACGACATTCATTCTTCACGTCACACCTTTCAGCATATTCTAAGGGGAACAGAAATTAAATGAGTAAATCATTTTGCTAGCGAAGACAACGAGGTAGCGGGACCCACCACCCACCAGTATGTAAGAACATAGAAATCAATCCTTCTATTTTTGCTGTCTTGAACGGCCCCAGATTGAACGGAAATGAAAGCATGGGGGGGGGGCGGCTACCGAACACGAGGACTTCAATTGATGCGATTAGGTTGTAATGTTCTGGACCCCCATCCGTAGCTTCACGAAAGCGTTGTCGGTTTAGAACTTGTGAACGAACATTCAACACGTGGCAGAAAATTTGGCCGAGATCCCGAATCTTATCTTATCTTATCGCATTGTCATAAACTCGGGAGGAGGTTAGAGATCAGCGAGAAAGCAATCGCCGCGTGCCATAGCGGAAGAGATATTACTGTGATGTGGTAGCAGGGATCGATTAAAAATCGCTTTGGTTAAATTTACATTAGTTTTAGGTGTAGGAATAAGTTCAGAACCCACTGACGAAGCCGGGCGCACATCATGCTTCAAAAATAGCGAAAAGGCCTGACATGAACATCGTTATCATGCTTGCTACGTATATACATACAAATGAGATAATTAACTATAAAAACTATTAGCTGCGGCCTTACATCTAGAAAAGAAACAAAACAAAAATATTTACTCTAGTGTCCATCTATCAAGGTCAAGGTTCGGCGTCTAAACCGTTTCCGTCTTACTACTCCGAGGTACCATACCCTCTATCTCCCCAGTACTTTCACTCAACCGATTTCTATCACCATCCTCCACAAACCCCCTTTTCTCTTGCCCCACAATCCCGACCCCACGGAAGAACACGAGCGCCAATATTGTCGCTGTATCACAAATAGATCCATTAGCTAAAGCAACGAGCTATCAGAATGGCGGACTATATATACCTAAGACACCAAATGCAAATGCAGACCACTGTGCCGCCTGGTAGCTCTTGAGCGTGGGTATCCGTTGTGGTTGGCGTAATGAGACGCGATTGAACACGACGGTTGATACTGCTACGCCTACGGCCGTTCCGAGCTATACACGAGACCACAAGGGAGTAAGGCCGTGCGTGTCGTGCGACGAAGAGGACAAGGAAGAACAGAAAACGGAGGACGGAGAACGGAAAATGGAGAATGCGTCAACAAGCAGACCCAAGTTCAGGAGGGGAGACAGAGGATTACCTGTGTCATAGTCTGAAAAAGCGCCCCCGCAACGCCCTGCTCATGTGGGAGTGAGATTTTCGCGATGAAGAGCGAGCCCGCAGCGAAGATAAGATCTACACCGACCACCGTAATGGTGATAGATGGGAACGCGTATGCCCAGTAGGTGACTTCCGGCTTGATCACAGCGAACAGCAGCGCCCCTACCGCCGAGCCTAGTGTGCCAGCGACTAATTAATGACGAAATGATTAGGGACTGGGAACAACAAAGGACGAGACGAGTAACATACCGATCAGGTAGATGGCGGAGATGCGTCCAACGAGTAAGGCGACGACAACAGTACAGATAGTGCCACATATATTGAGCGGGAGCAGGCGGAGCACAGCTGCGAGCGCGGAGTATCCGAGAAGATTTTGGTAGTATAGCTGGAGGAGGGGTACAGTGAGTATATGGGTCGTGGTTGTGCGGAAAAGTGGGGGTTTACCTGCACCCAGAGATTCCACGCAAAGAACGAGCACCATGTCAGGAACGCGACGATGAGCATCACAGCAAACCTTCCTCTAGCGCGCCCCCAGACGGAGATCTTCATCAGTGGCGGTGGCGTCCAGAGCGAGTACGGAGCGTTGGGAGTATTTTGCACTTTCTCAAGGTAGCGTTGCCAGAACACGAAGACGACGATGAGGAAGACGCCGACGATCAAGAGGGCGATGATATCTGCCGCGAGCTCTTGAGGTCAATTGTATGAAATGGGAGAAAATAGAAACGCACAAGGTGTCGCCCACTGTTGTGGTGCCACCTCCCCTTGTCCCAGAACAAACACAATCAACACCAGCCCCACCGTGACCAACGCCGCACCCAACCAATCCGTCCTCCGATCTACCTCCGTCGAAGGTTTGTCGGGATCAATTGACATCAACCCACCGATAAAGCAGAACGCCGTCAACCCAGCCTGCATGAAGAATGTTGCCCGCCAGGTGTACCTACAAACCCGTGAGGACGCCACTCCACTCTAAAAAAAAAAATAGGGGATGGGACGTCACTCACTTAGTCATCTGTGTCAACACACCACCGACTGCAAGCCCAAATGCGGCACCCACGGGTGCTCCGGCAGCAAAGACGGAGAATGCGATGGACCTTGCACGGGAGGGCGGGAATGCTTCTGCAAGGATGCCGAGCTGGGAAACATGGCCATGATTATTGGCGTAAATGGGTAAGAGAGCTAGTGGGGTTGCGCACTGATGATGGCAGGATTGCACTGGCTCCAACACCCTGAAACCCGCGAAGTATGTCCAGCGTGACAGGATCTATCTTGGGTACGATCATGAAGTGTGGTCTAATCAAAGAAGGCGCTTACCATTGGCAAACCCACACCCTAATGTGAATGCTGCTAACGTGAAGGCTCCTAGGAGGAACGTCTTTTTCTTCCCATGTAGATCTGCAAGGCGGCCAAATATCAACAGAAGGCAACCCTATATGTTGTTAACACGTTGTAGTTGGGGGAAAGATTGGGATGGGAAACTCACTGCACTGAGAGGGTAAGCCGAGACCAACCACTGAAGCTGCACTTCTTGGATATGAAGTTCTCGGCCAATAGTCGAGAGCGAGATGGACATGATCGTGTTATTCGCAGTCTGTGAGAATCATACATGGGTATATCAAATCCTGAATTCTATTGAAGAAACTCACGTTGATGAGAAACGCAAAACTACACGACAGCACCAGAATAACCGACTTAATCGTGCTTCTCATAACTGGTGGCGCGGTCGTTGCCATCGTCGTACCCTCGTCAGAGATCGTTGGGCTGCCCATAGGAGATGGGGATTCGCCGTTCAGCTTTGGGAGTGCGTCGTCGGTGTTCATGAAGAAAAAGGCACGACGTTAACTAGTCATAAATGAGTGTGGGATCACCTGTACTGGGGAGAAGGTCATCCGGAGCTTGGCAGATGCTTAGCCGTTACCGTCGCATAAATTTTATGAAAAAGCACCGGCAATTTCGGCTCGGTTCTGTTATACAAAGATTAGATTAGATCAAGCTGGCCCTACTATGAAAGTCCGGTATTCCGACTAATGAAGTTGAGAGAGAGTTGTTAAGGATACATTGTCTATCTGGAATGGTTTGAATACTTGAAAGAGATTAAAATTTCAAGGTAAAAAAAATGTGGTTTGCGTTTTATTTGCCATCACGTGGAACTCTCGGTTCAGAATTTGCCGATTCACACGATGTTTGGCTTACCGAATAACCAACTTCCAATAGGACGCAACTTCACCACCTGTGACCTCAGTAGAAGCCAAGAGTGTCGGGGTTACGAGGCAGGAAGAGATATGTGACATACCGGTGGAGGGAAGAAACCACAAGAAACATACCACAACCGGCTTTTTCACGAAGAGATTACGAAATTACGTTCATTTCGCATGGGAAGGACGAGTAAAGGGGGTGAAGGGGCTTGTAGGATTTCAAAATAACAGGTATGTTCGTTTAATTGAACCCTCTCTCTCTAATGTACATGAATACAGACCTAACCATTACCGCCAAAGGACATAACGTTAAGCCGATATCGAGTTAGAAAGTGGGATCCATAACTCATTTCCTTAGAAAACTCTACAGTGGCATTTATGAAAGTTTACAGCGGGTGGGAGCCCTATAAATCCAGTGGGCAGATGCCAGAAAGTGAAGATACCACAGGTAGATTGGGTTGTGTTTGTTATAAACCTGGATTGATTTGTCAAATCGTGAACCAGATCCATACCTTCCTTGTTTCACCAACCCTTTTGTTCACTCAAGTTTCAACTTCACTTACTGATACTGGGAGGCGAGACTTGCAATGTTCACCTAATGACGGATGACCGGGAACATAAATTACACCAACCCTACACTAATTCAGTTGTAATGAGGCAGGATGAACGAAAGTACGTCGACTGATGCTTCATAAATCGTCGTCAGCTCAAATAATCGGTTCATTCATAGTGCTTACATCGGTTTCACCCCACGGCATTCGTACTCTTGAGGCTGAAGGATTCACGATGCGCCTCTTACATATCATCGGCCCACCGAGGATGATTGCTTAATGGCTGATCTTCCAAAGAGATTATTCGGAAAATGGTGGAACTTTTAACAAATTACTCCACTACACTTGATCAATCTCCCCTGAGGCTCCTGATGCCGCAGAGCGCGGAAGACATATAATGGGCTACTATAAAAGGTCAAAGTAACCGTTATTGCACGTGATATTTTGGAGAGGAGAATGCCATCTCTCGTTCTCCAGCTAAGCCCATCACTCTGGAAACCCTGTTCTTCAATGCTAAACGCACCCTGAGGACTTGACGGCCTTTGCTCAAACGTTGACCTTGGCCTTCATGTGCTCCACCTGATACCCTACAGTCGATAGGATAATGGATATATGGTGGAACGTATGTCTGCCTATCCACAGCTTCCAGATCCGACACCCGAACGGAGGGCGAAGAACAGCGGGTACGGTACTGGCGCGGCACACAACCATATTTCCAGTTGTCAGTCACGCCGCCGCCACTATCACCACTACCATACGGAGCTGATTACTGATTTTAAAGGAGTGAGTTGCAAACAAAGCGTAGGAGGAAATGAAGATACTGTTATCGCACGCAATATTGGAGTATATTTCTCGACAGGCAATACAGTCCCACTCCAATTAGGAGATGGCATCCATTCCACTGGCCCTTATTACGAATGTGCCCTCCTCCCATATCAGGTGCTGTACAGAAGGGTCCGTGTGTGTCGGAGAATGGAGCTGCAATATGCAAAACGAGCTGGGGCGAACCATTCATATACTTGCATCAGAAACGTACCATGTGCCATGGACCCTCCCAAGACTATGTAACATCCATGAAAAAGGACCGTCCCCGGAGTTAGCATTTCTCGAGTCCACATGGAAGCTGCGATCCTTGAGGCCGTATTTGCCATACCCGTGCCGGTGATCAAAGGTTCACAAGATACTGAATAGCCGAGGTACGAAATGTTACCAAGACCCATCGATCAATTTATTTTCTATACGTCCTGACTCCTCCCTGCTGAGAAAGGTCTTCATGTTCCGGTTTGGGCACCAACTGCCAAATGGCACTCTCAAATCCCCGAACACCTCAAGTTGTAAGCGCCCCACCCAAAAATCGACCTCCATCCCGGTGACCATTCATGGTATCGGTGGCCCGTACTTTCAAGAGAGGTAGAATTTGTATCGTCCGACCACAAGATGGGGAAAAGGCCTCCCACTATTTCTCCCTACTGCTATCAGAAAAAAAATTGAAAGTCAAGTTTTATTTCCACGTATCGAATTTATGATCTCAACTGAGAAACCGAAACACAAGGATTTCCGCGCCATTTTCACGACAACCCATGTGCTACTTGATTCAATCGAGGCCGGGTGGCGCCATCCAACCCCGCTTTTAATGGTTCTTTGCGCTACATTATGGTCGGAAGAAACGTTTCCTAAAATGGTTTTCTATTCAACCATTCACCCGTTGCCCTCGGGGTAAACGCGTTGTTTATCATATCTTGTGGCTTTTTTTCATTCGTCGTTTGTATAGCCGTTCGTCTATATTTCTAGAAACTACTGCCGGTCTTTGCATGCACATGCTTTGGCTCCTCAATAATACTTCCTGCGACATCGTCGTCATCTCGATGATGACAAGTGTTTAAATCCCCGAAGCTACCGCGGGCTTCGCTAGGACAGCTACCCTACGTGTGAGTTTAAAATTCAATTTGTAGACTATATCCGCCTTGCAACCCGCGTGCCGGATACTGAGTCAAGCTCCCCTTTTTCGAGAAGGAACATCGGACAAATGCAAAATGCAAAAGACATCGAGGCTCAAGACGAAACTCATCTGAAGATTAGCTATGTTCTGGGGCGACTAATAATTACTTGGCTTAGGTATCACCAGCACGTCTAAACTCATAAACGCTGAAAATTTTCGAATCACAACTTCTTTCTGATTGTACATCGACGCGTGCGAGTCGACGTCTTCGAGTATACATTCTTCCGTGACCCAATTGCGTAGAAGATCGTGAGACGACGACGGTGGTGGGAAGGTATTACTCCTGGACACGGGTGAGTCTTTGTGATTGGTAAGTTGCCGTGACTCTTAGTGAGATTGCTGACTTTCACATCATGTGCTGGCTTGTAGAGTTAGCGAAGTCGTAACTCTTGGAGGATACTGGAGAAACAGAACATTTGACAAGAAAGTAAAAAAGGATTATTCCTAAGCAACAAACAAGTAAGTTCTATATGGCCTTCCTCTACCTATTCATGAATTAGTTCTTGAAGAAAACATATGTTTAAGCTTGTTTGTATCGGAAGATGTTGACAGTCTCGAGAAACTTCGGCTATAGTTGTCAGTGAACGTGTGACAGAATCTTCAAATCGATATCGGAAATGTTCCGGAATGCGAGATCCCATCTCTTCCACAGTGGTTCTAGGTTTTTACCTTTCAGCTTGGAACGTTCAAGGGAATGAATGCTTATGTTTCTGTCCTGGGCAGAGAAGGATCAGATCAATAAAAATACATGGGAAGTATGTTACACAAGGGGATCTCTATCTTTTTACTGTAAAAACGACATGGAGGCGGTGCTCCGTTATTTCCTTGACAATGCCTACACCGTCTCTGTTTTGCTTTCAGTCATAGTCTCTTCCTGGTCTCCACTTGAACTTTCCACATCTTTTGCTTTTTTCTCTTGTCCTACGATCCCCACACCTTTGTAGAATATGAAGGCAAGTATTGTCGCTGTGGATCAAGTACCTCGGGCTCAGGGACCCGTTCAGCCGAGAAAAGAAGGATGATACGGTACCTAGTACTCCAAATGCAAATGCTGTCCACTGCGCCGCATGGTAACTGTCCAAATTGGGGCGTCTGCCAGGCTGTCGTGATGTCACGCGATTGAAAACAACTGTCGACACTGTGGGTCCAAGCGCCGTCCCGAGCTGTTATTGCCATGAATATGTCAGCAAGAAGCTCATGGAGTAGGACGCAGCCATACCTGTGTCATCGTTTGAAAAAGGGCCCCAGCTACGCTCTGTTCATGTGGCAGGGATATTTTTGCTAGGAAGAGCGTCCCGGAGGCAAAAATGATATCCACGCCAACAACGGAGATCGCAATTGCGGGAAACCCGAATGCCCAGTAGGATACGGAGGGAATAATTACTGCGAAGAGCAGAGCGGAAATCGCGGTCCCAAGGGTACCGATGACTAAGGAAGGGTCAGGACATATATTCATTAGGGACACCAATAGTATTGCTTACCAACAAGGTAAACAACCGATATGCGGCCGATGAAAAAGGCGACGATTGCCGTACAGAACGTGCCAGCAACATACAAAGGCACCAGACGAAGCACAGTGGCTAGAGGACTGTATCCCATGAAGTTCTGATAATAAAGCTAGGAAGGGAGACTTAACTTAGCATGGGATTTAATATAAAAACAGTTAGATTTACCTGCACCCATAGGTTCCATCCGAAGAATGAGCACCATGTTAAGAACGCTATAGCAAGTGTGACCGCAAACCTACCCCTGGCGCGGCCCCAAACTGAAGTCTTCATCAACGGTGGTGGCGTCAGGGCCGAATACGGTGCGCCGGGGGTATTTTGGACTTTCTCCAAATGGCGTTGCCAAAAAATGAAGGCAATTATAAAGCCGACGCCGACAATAAGCAAGGAGATGATATCTGCAGGGTAAGCGAATATTCAGTAGATTATCATGGAGGTGCTGGCAGGCGAAACCTACAAGGAGTTGCCCATTGCTGAAGTGCGACCTCACCCTGCCCGAGGACAAATACGACTAAGACTAGACCAGCGGTGACTAGTAGAGCACCAAGCCAGTCCACCCTTCTGTCTGATTCTGTCGAGGGTACATCAGGATCGATGGAAAATACTCCACCGATAAAGCAAAGAACGGTAAGTCCACATTGCATCCAAAATGTCGCCCGCCATGTGTGTCTGATGAGGTTCGAGTATAAGTTGTAGTCGGACGTCACCCATAAGCATTCGAACGTACTCAGTCTTTTGGGTGAGGACGCCTCCTAGTGCGACTCCGAGTGCGGCACCGAGGGGTGCACCTGACGCGAATATCGCAAAGGCTAAGGATCGATCTCGAGAGGGTGGAAATGCAGCGGCGAGAATTCCAACCTATAATATTTATCAGTACAGAATAATACAACGGGGGAGGATACGTACTGATGCTGGGAGAAAAGCGGCAGCACCGACCCCCTGAAAGCCTCGGAGGATGTCAAGGGTGACAGCATCTGGGTAAGCAGAATATAGATATAATGTTTAGACAGCCACATGATATTTGTTTACCTTTGACAAATCCACATGCCAGTGTGAATACCGCTGATATAAATGACCCTAACAGAAAAGCCTTCTTCTTTCCGTAAAGATCTGCAAGGCGGCCAAAGAATAAGAGGAGGCAGCCCTGCACTTTTATCAGTTCAGTAACAAGCGTGATATCTTGAATAACTGACCGAGCTTAGAGGATATGCTGAAACAAGCCACTGTAGTTGCACCTCTTGGATATCCAATTCTTTGCCGATTGTTGAGAGGGAGATAGATACTGTTGTACTGTTGGCATTCTGTGGTAGTCACACAGGTTAGAGTTTTAAAAGTAAAGGACTAGAATACATACTTTGACGATCATTGCGAACGTACATGTTAAAACGAGAACTATTGATTTCATAGTGCTTTTCTTTGATAGCGTTGACTGCGAGAGCTCTAGCTTTTCGTTCGGTGCTATGGAGCTAGAAACTGGAGAGGTAATTTTGTCATGCATGTTTGCGCTCCAGAACTGGACGGAAGGGGAGAAATAGTACGAGTATTTGAAGGCTTTTGGGTGCAACACATATATGGAAAGTGAGTAACAGAAACATACTCTTCGGACCATGCTCTCATCATATGATATTTCCGCAATGGTGTCGCGTAAAATGCGAAGTCGAATCGGAAAAAAATTTATGTGCGGACCAAGGTGCTATGTTGTGACACGTGAGTTCCTTTGTTCAAAGCCGAGTCAAAAAAAATTATAATACGACACATTCATGCGGGAAAGGCGGCCGCGGGGTGGGCAAGCCGTTCGCATAAACGGGTAAGTCACAAAATAGAAGGCCAAAACTTATGTTGCGGTTGAATTTTGGCGCGAGATTGGATCGAGTGGGAGTATAGAAAGAGGGTTTCCGGTATCCATTCAACAAAAAGATGTATACACCTACTTTTTCCGGGGCGAGGATTTATATTGTGGCCTTATGGCAACTTGAAGATGACCCCAAAGTTGCTCCAACCGATTCACTCTAAGTTCATAGGAGACATTACGACTCCATCTGAAATAGTGATGCTATAAGCTCGAAGGGAAGATCTGAAGAAGGATACTTTTGAGGTAATTTCATATTGGTGGCGAGAAGGCATGAATCTGTGAATCGTACACAAAATTTGAACCGTGGTTTGGATTGGGCTTGGAATGCACACACGCCGATATGGTTTGAACCAAACTTCAATACAGCTCAAAATAGCTTGAACTTAACACGCGCAAACAATGTCCAGTTGGCATGTTTGGTTTAACTTGTTAACCAAACTCCAGACGGAACTCGGACCGCACTCCCTCCGAAAAATTTCCACCCTGTCCGGCCGAGATCATTCTGGGAGCTCCAGGCATGTCGCACATCATGTATGCTTGAAATTTAATCACTCCAACCAGTTCCAGACAGTTTTTTTGCCACTATGTTTTATGTACCTGAGTATGTTAACCCTAAATTGCTAGTGTAGGTTGTTCCTGGCCTAATACTTGCCACCTTATTCAATGGATGCCCTCATATTTACCTAACGGTTTCGACAGCTACACAAATATTGATTCTTGTTTTACTAAAGCAAAGTTCTTTTCACACAGTGAAAGTATAGATGGGAACTTTGGAATTTCTCATCGTTTTTAACCTTGAGGTCATTCATGATTCAAGAATATATGTCTTGCGTCAGAAATTCTCGTACAACCACACCCAGCTTCCGCGGGGTTAAGATTGCGCGACACACAACATTTGTATGGACTCAACTGGCGAATAGATATCACATGGATCTCCCCAGCTTGTTTTTTAGTCCTTGGTTATCTAACCGGCACCTAGTTCCCGAAGGATACCGTAGTATTGGAAGAGCTTCGGCGTTAATGCCGCTGCATTGTATACGCGACCGATACAGACCCCATATGTTCGATCAGTTATATTACGATGTGGCGTAAGACCCCAACATATTCAATAAGCCTCAAAGCTTTCTAGAATTACTGGCTTATGACCCGTGAAGTACGGAGTCGGTATCAATCGCGTTTTTGCAGAGTCCATTTGTCACTACCGAGTAGCTCAGGTGCCACTCCGATGGATTCCTCGAAGTGGCTAGTGCCTGCTCGATAACATTCCTTTGCTTGAAGCTACTAAGAAGAGAGTTCCTTTGAACAGACCATTAATCGTTATGAAATTAATACAACCTCTATGAAACGCGATAGGTAGGCAGTTACCCCATCTGAACATAATATAACCACCACCGGATATGAAAATAGTTCTGAGGAAAGTAAGGACATGCCTACGGCTCATCTAATTTGGTGTTTACAACAGTTCGTTCATGGTCAATGTCACTTGCTCCGCCTTTTCCGGAAAAGTTGGGTTTCTGGTGTCCGACCACACCTACACCACGGAAGAAGACAATTGCTAGCAGTGTAGCTAAAACGTGGGCACTTTAGTAATTTCAAGACAGGATGCAAAGATATAAACAAGGCTTACCCAACATACCAAACGCAAACGACGTCCACTGGGCCGCTTGATAACTCTTTAGAGTCGGGCGACCCTCCGAGCTCATTAATGTTACCCGATTAAATACCACGGTCGTCACGGTAAGGCCCACAGCAGTTCCCAGCTGTCATTAGTGTAGGCGTACAATTAAGCGGGGAAAGAGAGAAGACACTTACCTGAGTCATGGTCTGGAACAGGGCTCCAGCTAAGCTCTGCTCATGAGGCAAAGATACCTTTGCAACGAACAGCGTCCCCGACGCGAAGACAAAGTCTGCCCCGATGACAGAGATAACTGCGGCAGGAAATCCAAAGGCCCAATAGGGAACGGATGGGATAATGAGTGCGAACAATAAGCATGCTCCAGTCGATCCCAAAGTGCCAATTACTATATAATATATTTTAGTTGAAAAGAAAAGAAAAGGAAAGCAGATGAGAATGAATATTGGATACCGTAACGACATCATTAGGGGAATGCTGGTGTGTCAGGGGGATTTTACGCACCAATAAGGTAAACAATCGATACACGGCCGACGACAAAGGCTACGACAACGTTGCATAGAACCCCAGACACAAACATAGGGAGAAGCCTGACCACAGTTTGCAGTGAGGAATACCCAATGTAACTTTGGTAGTATAGCTACGAGGGGAACAAGTCAAAAACAATATATCACAATACGGGAAATAAAATTACTATAACCCAGAAGTTCCACGAGAGGAAGGCGCACCACGCTAGAAAAGCGATGCACATCATCACGGCGAATCGACCCCTCGCGCGTCCCCACAAGGAAAGTTTCATGAGTGGAGGGGGCGTCCAAAGCGAGTACGGCGCGCTGGATGTATTTTGGATCTTCTCGAGGTACCATTGCCACCAAATAAAAATGATGACAAATAGAACTCCAATGATGAGGATCGCGATTATATCTAATTTTGAGTGAATTAAACCGTGTTAGGAAGAATACTAAATAGCATGGTTCGAGGAACTTACATGGTGTTGCCCAACGTTGAGGTGCAAGCTCTCCCTGACCAAGAACGAACACTATTAGTACCAACCCTGCAGTCACCAAAAGCGCCCCAATCCAATCAACCCGCCTGTCAATTTCAGTGGAAGGTAGATCCTTATCAATGGATATCAATCCTCCGATGAAACAGAGCACCGTCATACCACATTCGAGGTAAAAAGGAGAGCGCCAAGATTGTCTATCCGTGATGGAAAAGTTAGGGTCTTGGCAAAAATTAAAATTGGAAGCCATACGAGGTAACCTGGACGAGGAGTCCTCCTAGTGCCATTCCGAAAGCAGCGCCGATGGGTGCACCTGCAGCAAAGGTAGCAAAGGCGACGGAACGCGCACGAGAAGGGGGGAAGGCGTGTGCGAGAATTCCAATCTACCCACAGGATTAAAGTTTACCCTAGTTCCGAGGAGAGTCGGAGAAACAATTGTGACGAACCGATGCTGGAATCGTAGCAGCCACACCAATACCTTGGATTCCTCTTAGAACATCTAAGGTGATTGCATCTAAGGAAGTGTGATAGATAAGCCTTTCTTATGGGTCTGGTTCAACCGCACTTTGTGAGAATCCACACCCCAGAGTAAATGCAGCTAACGTGAAAGACCCTATGAGAAAGGTCTTCTTCCGGCCGTACAAATCCGCAAGGCGGCCGAACATCAGCAACAAACACCCCTAGGTTCCCAGTCGCTTAAGTATCAGCGGAACAGGTGTATCGGGGAGTAACTCACCGAACTAAGAGAATACGCGGATACTAGCCACTGCAACTCCGCCTCTTGGATCGATAGCCCGTGTGCAATACTTGAAAGAGATATCGATACTGATGTATTGTTTGCACTCTGTCGAGTATCTTAGCAATTGAAGGATGATGAAAATATTAATGAAAACGCACGTTTACTATCATCGCAAAAGTACATGTCATCACAATGATAACCGATTTTAGAGTATTCCTCTTCGGTGGGGGGGGCGGCGAGCTAGCATAATGCGCAGATATTTTGTCATCGTCAGATGCGCTAGGGGGTGAGCCATTATACTCCATGAGAGCCGAGCGACGAATGGAGAATTGGATTAGGGGGCGATGCTTCAGGGTGGAATACTAGTCGTGGTCGTCCTAACCATGCGTCTGCCGGGATTATTAACAGACGAGTACAGTTAGGATTGGGGAAGAGAGGAAAGGTGTGATTTATAAAGCTTATGAAAGTTTTCAACCCGCATGTCGACCCCTTTGCTTAATCAAATCCTGAGTGCGATCGCTCGGGCACTCGAGGGCGGAAAGATGAATGAAAATTTGATTTGGATTGCCGGACCATCGCTTGCGCTTAGATTATCTGATAAGCGATCTGATGATACCTCGTCATTTTGTAATTAAAACGTTCTTCCATTTCAAGTTCCTCTCACTCCTACTGTGCTCAAAAATTTACTAGTGTGCGTCCGTGAGTATAGAGATTGCTATGTGCGAACATCAGATGATTGAATATAGCTCATTTGAACCCCTGACGGCATATCGGAGATATTGTAACGGACGGTTGAGGAATGTGCGATATGGCGGCCTTGAGGTGACTTCGACATGCGTGGTCAGTGGAGTACCTTTTTGTATCAATGTTTTGTGGTTTGAGGGTAATTGTGCTTCGCACGCATGAATGAAAACTGATAAGCATTGTGACTCCGATAACCGGAGCACTCAAGATAGTAAGAATGAGGTGTTTTCGCTCCAAATAAGAGATCGAGGAAGATGCCGTGACTGGATGGAGATTCGACGCTCGAGGTGGCATGGCCCTTCTAATATTGATCGCGAGTTCGAGTGGGATTCAAGAAAGTAAGGGACGGCCACAAATCGCGAGCATAATCGCCTATCCCCAATGAGCTCTTGTGATTCCCGAAGTGAGTCCTCGATCATACTTCGTGTTCTTCTCTGTAGGGCGCCCGAGTCAGAGTGTGCCTACCAGGCGACACAGAGACCATTGCTTTCATCCTCACTCGAGTAGTTGGAAAATCATTGACAAGTTACAAAGTCCAAGCATCTACACTTGGTTAGTGCCTATGCCAGGTCCACGAAGATCGACCGGTAGGTTGGTTATGTCAATGTCAGAACCGGTCATCATAGCGTGGAAAAATCCTTCCCAAAGGGGTCTAATTTCCACCAAATGTCGCGCAAGTCCGGAACCTGATACATGAACAAAGAGCCGGTGCGTCGCACTGGGCCCTATTACCGAGCCACAGGTCGTTTTTTGAGAAGAAAAGAACGGTCCAGACACAGGCACCCTGCGTTATAGATCAGCTCTGCGTTGATGTGGTCAACCCGACGACACGCACGTACCGGTTAAACAGGGACAAAATGTTGGGGAAATATTCAGGTTCGTCCAAGAAAGCATTTGTGGCGTTGGGTTTGAAGGCAAATGATGGGCTAAAGCATCGAGCTTGGATACGAATATGAGATGGTTGAGTATTACTAGGATCAACCAAGTTACAGGGGAAAAAATTGACGTCGATGTGCCCTTGGTCTCGAATATCACGTCGTCCCGTTGTTGAAGGGAATATAGAAGGAAGTATGATGTAAAGTTCATGCCTTTGTATATACGATATAAGATATGCCCGTGAGCTGAAAGAGTTGCACATACCCCTTCTTTAACGCACATAATTCAGACACATGACTCGCAAAAACATACGCTAGGTAAAATTTCGGCGTGTCTTAACACTTCCCTTGAGCCAGGGCACTAAAACCGTGTCCAATCATGGAGAATTTTGCTGTGCCGCGTTACCAAATGTTTCCGAGCTTGCAGAAGCTAGGTCATCCGGCTAAGCACGGTGAACGTTCGTCGTGATGCCATCCTCATCAGGACGAAAAGTGCCAGCTTAGGTTTTCGATCAGTTGAGAGTTTATGGACAAGAGTCATGCCTTATAAAACGTTTGTCAATAAAACAGTGTATTACTAATGAAGAACACACTTTGATAAGGTGAATTCTTCTCTCTCCAGTTTTAACAACTTTGACTCTAGGGGGCTTCCTCGTGAACTCATGGCCAATTCTTCGAACTTATTTCGACACTGATCACCTGGTGACGCAAGTTCGGTCCGAGCGCACAGCCTGCTTTGAAGACGCTCAATCCCCAGGGAATTATGCAAAAATACGGCACACCCTGTTATATCCAAAGCATCGATTCGTAAACCGTCCGGTCACGACATGAGAGGTCACTCAGCATGGTGAACGTTGAGAGAAAGTGGGTCCGTGAGAAAGTTTCGTTAAAATTTTCAGCACGTGTTGCAAGTGATTGCAACCGAGTTCTTGACCTCGTACAAGCAACACCAGGTGACCCATCCATCGGAAGGCCGAATGTAAGTATACTTGGCATTGAGTACTGTAATATGTTTATATTTTACAATTCACCTAAATTTGTGAGTCTATCATGGGTGCACAAATCAGGCATATTTCTCAACATTTTGCAACAGCGTACTCCATCGCCCCCCATGCCACCCTTTGAGATCCTGCCATTCTGCACCTTGTTCGCCTAGGAGTTCCCTTATCCAATAAAGCCTACATCCAATGGCTAGATCAGCGAATGAAATCGTATTTCCCATCATAAATTCCCCGTCTGATTTTTCACACCAACTATTCACCAAATCAAAACTCTCTTTGACTTTCTCCCACTTCTCCCGCCATTCTTCTCCTTCAGGTGGAAGGTATGAGTCGTTTGGACCAAATTTTTGTTCCCGGAAATACGCCTCGCTTGGCGGGTTCAAAATTCGCAACGCACCGGGCCTGATAAACCGGTAAATTACGTTCAGCGTTACGAGGTGTGCTGCATCGAAAGCAATTTGAAGCGCTTTTGTTCCTGGAGGAAATAACTTGGGGGTGTCTGGGTAGGTGATCTCGAGGTACTCTGCAATGGCCACTGAATCGGCGATCACAGCACCTGTGGAAGAATCATGGATTACGGGAAAGGTGTAAAGTGGGCTGCCATCTGGACGTTTAGTGGTGGGAGGCGCCCCAATTTTCTTGCACGTTGGTTCAATGTCGGGGTACTCGACCCAGGTAACTTCATACGGAATTCCCTTGAATTTTAAGCAATATCTGTGAAACTACCCCATCAACAGACGGTCTTTACATAATAATGAAGACATTCCTGGCTTTTCGAGTATTTGGAGACCAACAACCTTGTGGAAGTTTGGACGGGATATCATACAAGGTAATCATCTTCTGGACCAAGACGTCCACGGTCACTGATTCTGTTTGTTAGAGTATGTCAAAGTCTGTGACAAGGCGTGTAGGGTGTAAGCCTAGAGATGCCTATTTGTTAAGCTTTCTCATGCCAGAATCATAGACCTTTATAAACACTAGAATGGGATCTCCGCCATAGATCGCGCCGGTCGCACATTTCCGTGGAACGTCTGACGTGCTCTAATTCGTATGACAGCTTTTTTTTTCCTTATTAGTCTACCTCTTTCCAGGTAGCCTGACAGCATATAGGCGCCTTGGCCGTTGTCACCACCGTGTACATTATAGTAAAAGATATCAATACGTGGCTCGCCGATTGCGCCGAGGGAGATACCACAATCCGCCAAATACCCACGACAATTTCCCAAATTCAATAGATCCTTTTTCCCCTTCAAGATAGTGATCAGTCTATCCCAATTGAAGCACAGGCGCTTAGTATTCTCAAAAGTATTGGCAGCGTACTTTAACAGCCACAATAACGTGCCGTATGGCAGGGTCGACGCCCACGCTGGATTCTGGCAGCCTTGAAACCTTCGAGCGTAACGAAACAGCTGAAAGAAGGCGAGCGGCAACTTAGCCAACAATTGGTAATACTGCTTACATCTATCCCTATCATGGGATTCGTGAAGAACCGGGATAGGTGCATCGCAGTGATGTCCGAAAACACCACGACGGCCAACAGTGCTGAGCTCCATTACCAATCCAGAAGTGCACGAATTTACGCCCGCAGCCCTACAGAGCTTTGTGAGCACGGGCAGTATACGTGATATCATTTTTTCGTCCGCCCAAGGTAATATTCTGTTTAAATGTATATCCTGGGATATTACCACACCTTTTAGATCAACATATGTCGCCCATCTGGTACGCCTCAGGAATCTGAATTTATATGCCAGCTTGAAACTAAACTTCTGTCTTTCAAACAGGTTCGCAAAAGACTTGTATTACAATGACAGTATATAGAACTATACATGTCCGGCGGCATTACAAAAGGAGGTGATGTGCACTACGTTACACCCCAAGGCCGGTTTTATATCTCAAAAGATATGAGAACGATCACACAACCTGTACATTTGTGGGTTCCCATTATTCGATGATGATTATGTGAAATAAATTGGGTCATACCAGACCTGCCGGTGCTTTTAATTTGGCTTCCCAATTATTCCGCAGCAGGACAAGGATTTTGGCTGCATTCATGACCTCCTCGTCCACGTCACCGGAACCCTTCCCATCTAGATTCTGTGAGTTCAAAGTCACATCATCGTAGAGGAGTAGCTCACTTTTTTTGGAAGTTACCTTTCCAATCTCCTCGTTAGTGGCATGCGGACCAAGGGGGACCTTGGTACTCAGTTTAAGTCGAACGGTCCTTTTTCTTGAAATCTTGTGGGTTTCCGTCTGGGTTTGGGAGGCAACTTGCTCGTTCTCGGCGTTCTTTTTGCTTGGATGCACCTGATGGGGAATTAACAATCCGGGTCAGCAAACATCCAGATTTAAAAACGTAGGCTTTTCTCATACCTCATTGTTGCTCTGGTTGCCTTGAGCGTTCAATGACCTTCGAGGCCGCAGATTCCGTTGATGCCCAGTGTACCTAACGGCCTTGGTGTGCCAAACCACCTCCTGCCTATTTAACCCATCTTCGCTGGCTTTTCGCTTCCCTTTGTTTATGTTTGAATTTCTGGGCTGTCGCTCCTCCGAATCCGCGCACGACTGCTCTACAGTGGGTGTTTTCTCTGGTAGTGTTTGTAGCGAATGGCCTTTCGTGGTAGTACGCTTGGCTGGGATGATTATAGTGAATGACATTGGAGGTTTTTGGGTTCAGAAGAATATTTAGACTTTCGAGGCGCGGGTGGTCGTCACTAAGTTCGTGTAATCAATCGACTTGCTCACTATTATATATAGTTCCCCGGGATGTGGCCATTGTGCATCCCATTGTGTATCCCAATCGCATGATAATGGAACGAGGGTCCAACGGTGTTACTATTATATTCGAGTGTTCTATGGCCAACCATAGTGACCTTTCATTGTTCTCAAAATCTCCTTCTGCATTCTCTCTATGGGTCCCATGTGGCAGTGTTGGCCAAATTGTTTCCACCCTGGCAACCCTGCTCCCGTAACCACTCCAGGCCAGGGATTAGATTCTTTTCGAAATCAAGATACCTAAATCATAGTACATCCTACAACATAAATAATGTTTCGAGAGTGCTCTTCTACCAGGTTCACCATTTTTAGAGACTATTAGCAGCAGAAATACCTTCCGACATTGCGTCAGTTGTTTGAGACTGTATAAAGATAATCAGTACAACGTAAAAATATAACTGTGTAAGGGCTTACTTTTTTTTCCAATCGCTTATGCTCTGACCATAACAGCACTAACAGTAAGAATACCATATCTTCATGAGGTACGTTCGAGGTGAATTCAATTGTTGCAGGTTCAGATTGGCTGAGGACGTGACTCTTGCGGGAAGTGAAGACTGCAGAAACGGATGCATGGATCGTTGCCTATTGATACAATCAGTGAGGAGCCCGCTGGTAGGTACATATGACTAACCATCCATTGGTTATCCTCTCGTTTCACAGTATACCGATGGCCCATCCAGGTCCACTCCCGAACACTTCAGTTCAACGAGTTATCAGGATTTATGAGCCTTCAAAAATAGGGACGACGCACGGGTGCCAGTCAAAGATGCTTCCTTGCCTATGCTTCAGTACCTTCCAGTTTTTTACTTTACCGCCAATCTCGAAAGTCTTCCCTCTCCAATCAATTGACCCATCAACGATTGGGGCAGCAGCTCTATGTTGAACCGTTGGTTGGAGAACAGTCTTTTTCAGCCCACGGAAGCCAGTTTTAGTTTGTGTAGTGAATGAACAATATCCAGGCCCGTTTGGAATGATTTCGCTGTTGAGAAAGTCCTTTTCAGAGATAGTGAGCGTGAACATTTTGAACGAAGGCTGAGGTGGTGGTAATGAAAGTAGGAGAGCTTATAAATGCGAGTGGGGCTGTGAGTGGTGTATTACATTGCTACAGAGTCACGGCTATATTTGCACCCCGGGCCTATACCTCTAGTAGAAAAGAATTTTGATGGATTGCTCGATGTAGATCCTGTTACGGTGTTATGGGGGTGGTGGATACTGGGCGCTCCTCGATGAACGGAACAGTGGGAAAAATAAATAAACCTAGGGAATATCATGCGTTGTATCATCGGTTCCCTTTCGTAGACCCTCGTGTATTTTAACATATAATGATGCGCTTATGTTGGTAAAGTTGCAGACTTATCGAAAAAATAGCCATGGATTGCTTTTGGATATCGTGCGTGTCACCTTGCGCAACCACCGGCATCCTCGGCACGAACTCAACATTAAACCCCGGAGAGTCCGACCTGGAGGCTCCAGAACTCGAACTTCAATTTACTCACGACGATCTCAACTAACATGCCGCTAAGGACCACAGTTTATTTTTTCAGGTTTAGCTTTTCTTTGATTACTGGAAAGTATTCGCATTAGGGCTACTAAACCAAGCGTGCAGAATTGTAATTTTTGTAAAGACACGTACTATCCTTATATTCGAATGCTTCTTTAACATGTATCTCGGTTTTGTAGTAACGGACAGACTCAAAAATTTAGGACTGTTCACTGGGAGCACATGACCTAGTCGCGTCATCAAAAATTCCCAGGCTTTCCTAAAGTCCTTGGCATCTC
>MU150400.1:0-54016 GCA_015584075.1 Collybia nuda | reverse complement strand
GGCCAGTCTTTGATTCCTGCGAGTTTAGTGGGTTCCATGCCGATCTCGTTTTCCCTGATGATAAGCCCAAGGTATTCAACCTCTGTGGCTTCGAATGTACATTTTGCCCTTATCCAAATTTCCTCATCTCCTTCATCTGGGTAGATGTACGCCCGAAGGAGTCCGATGTCTTCTTCCTCGTTGAGGCCAATCAAAATTGGTTCATTTTTGCTGAGGGGCAGGTTGCGAGGCCGTTCTTCCGGGTAGAGTTCGTTGGTTTCTTCGATTGTGGCCTTTGGGTGTCGTTTGATCTGTTGGATCTCAATATGTTTTCGAATGGCTTCCGAAAGGACGCCTTTGCACATGCTTGGTCCAAAATCCAGTGTTCCTTTCTCCCAATCTATTTTAGGATTGTGCCATTTTAACCATGGTAGTCCGAGGATGATTGATTCTTTTCCTAAACTGCTGACAAGCAATCGGATTCCGAATTCTTCTCCTCCAATGCGAATCTTAGTCCATACGCAATCTGTGATGCTTCCAGCCTGGTTTAATGTTCCATCTACGTTTCTAACTGGGATGTGCTTTTGGAGGGGTGTGTTTTGATGTTGTTCTGTTTGACAAAAGTTTTATCAATGAAAATCCCTCCTGCTCCGCAGTCAATTAGTCCGGTGGTTTGGGTTTCGACGCTTTTCTGTCCTTCAATCACGGTAATAGGAATCAATAATGATTGTTGATTCATGTGTCCTACTATTACAGGTGATATCCAAGCAGTCGGGGCGAGATCTGACGTCGGTGCAGGTCGCCGTTTTAAAAACCCTCCTCTTCCATATTCTTGATGGCTACTTCTTTCTCTTCTTTGTCTAAGTCAGCAATCAAAGCCCGTATCTTCTGATAGGCGTCTTTGCCTTTCATTGGTACCCTGGCCGGGGTCGGGGTGTTAATGTTTGTTCCGTTGCGGTGATCCGCGGCTCTGTGTCCATATTGATGGCATTCGAAGCATAACCCTTTTTTCATGTGATCGGTTTGCTGATCGGTGGTTAAGCGATCTATGTCCATTGCATTTGGATCGGTTCTGGAGGTGTATCGGGGCGCGTTGTCTTGTTTGAAGTCATACTTCTTGTTGTGGTTGGATGGTCTAGATCCTCCTCCTCTCATCTGTGCTGCTATAGCTTTTGCACGGCGGTACTGTCCATCAAATTTGGATGCGAACTTGTACCAGTCGGCAATCTTGGTGGGTGATTTATCCATTGTGGCTATCTTCTCCATCAATTTAGGTAGGAGTCCTCTCATGAATCAATTGATGAGGGACACATCTTCTTTAATCTCGCTCCTGCTGGCTGCTGCTCTGAATCTGGCAATATATTCATCCACTGTTACTGCTCCTCCCATCCTGAGGCTTTCTAATTCGGCTCTTGCATTCTCTGCTACTCCTGCAGATGAGAATGCTGTTCTTATTTCATTCTTGAAGTTGGTGTAGGTTCCCCAGTTATTGTCTCCTGCTACTCCAACCCATTCTTCTTTCCATGGTCCTGCCGTTCCTCCAACGAAGAAGTATAGTGCAAAGATGATCTTCTTCTCTGATGTGTTGTAAATTTCCGTATTTACTCTCAGGTACATATCACATGCTGTTAGGAATTTGGTAGTTTTGCTTCTGTCTCCGTCGAAGTCTTGGGGAAGGCGGACTTTTATTCCTGCCATTTTTGTGCATGTTTCTTCTTCGAGTTGATCTATTTCAAATGATTGTCCTCCTATGGGACTGTGGTATTCTTCACTGTGTTGGGGACTCGGTGGGGCTTTGAGTGTGATGTCTGCGTCTTCTGGGACTTCTTCAGGTTTCTCGGGTTTGGGGTTATCTAGTTCAGGGTTCTCTGGTTCGGGGTTTTCGATTTCTGGGCTCAGTAGTTCTTCTACTTGGCTGCGTTCTTCACTGCTGTTGTGAGAGTCTCGTTCTTCTTCTTCGCTATGATCTCCTTGGTCAGATACTCCGTAGGTTGAGGGTGCTATGGTGACGTCTGAACCTAGATAGGTTGACGGGTTTTGTCAGCTTGACCTTTTGTTATGGCTGTTAGGCCTTATCCTCTAGATCAAGATCAATCGTCGTTTCGATAAGACCGTCAATGGTATAGTCTGACATCTATAGACTTCCTGATATGAAGGAAGAGTCTGTCTTCTGGATCTGAGATGCACTACCCCCTTCAAAGGCGAGTGAGTTGTAGAGAATAAGGTATATTCAGCTAGGTCAAGCTGAGGACTATCTACTACATTATGGGGTATATATACAAGGCTCGAAGAAGCATGATGAGTAATGCTTCGAAGAGGGATAAGCGCTATTGGTAAGTATAAATATGGCGCTGAGTAATGATGTGAAATATGAATGTAATAATAGAGTTGATGAGAACGAAAGGAGGGATAAGGAGATATGGGAAGAAGAGATAGTCCGAAGATTAGACTATGCGAGATACAATGGTAAGTAAAGATAGAAAGAGAACAAAAGGTACAGTCAAAAGGGGAAACTGTAACAGATTGCACATTTGACAGAAGACATCTTGCACACCATTGCAGAACCTTGTGTTATCAAGGTACTTAGTAGATTCACCCAGTCAAGCTGATCTTTGCTTTGTAGAACAGGGATCTTCTTTTATTATTAAATTACAGGATCATCTTGGGATAACATGGACACTTTGCACATCTCAAGCAGGCTTGAGGCACACACAGCATATGGAACAGTATATACAATAAGTGAAGAATATCTGAGTAGTTAGATTGGGAGCAAACTTGTGTTCCCCTTACAAACTCTACAAAACTGTACAGTACTGGGGAGAACAATACTTTTTCTATGGCACTAGGGATGGCTATGGGTCTATAGAATGCTATACAGTTGATCATAGACAACCCTGACTTTGCTAATGACTGAGTAAAGGCTTGCCCAAAGAGGGTCTTTGGTAGTTGCAAGGATGACTTATTCAAAGGACTATGCTAGTTGTGACCATTAGTAAGGTGAGTACTATATTATCATTATACTAAGATTACTAGATTACTTAACACCATTTTTCGAGTGCTAAAGTTTTGTTCATTGTCATTATTCTTGCCAGGCCAAAACTTAGTTGAAGAATAGATACTAGTATGAATACTTTAACTACAGGATGGTACAAGCATACAATGGGAAGGAAGCCTTACAATACATATTTTGTACTTAGCTCATGTTGGGTGGGAGCTGTTGTGGTGGTTAAATATTCTCTAAAAATGATCATTAATGTAGTTATTCCAATTATAAGAAAGTCATTTACCTTGGTCGACCATTGGATCCGAGATTCCAAGCATTTCCCCCCAATAATAATCAAATTTAGAAAAATTAACTTCCCCTTTGGCATTGATGTCACTGTTGGCATATTTGAAAACATTGAAAACCTTGCTTTCAAATGTCTTCTTTGGTGGCATCACCTCGCTGCGTTCAAAGGTACTGACACTAAACAGTGTTCCAATGATTGTGAAGGCATATAACTTTCTAAATGTGGGGTACTTTTCCAATGGGTAAGCTGAAAATGCATGCTTGGCTTGAGAGACAACCTGCTCTCCAGTCCTATCAAAAATGGGAAGATCTTTTGATATTCCTGCATCAGATTTAACCATCTCTCCTGTTTCAAGCGACGAGTAAGGAGCCTTGATCTCTACATTGAATAATGGTTGTATGTTCCTCCCATTATCAATCAAAACAAAGCCAGTAAAATCGGGGTATCGGCGTGTAATGTCCAATGGTTTGTTGTCAAAAGTGACCGATTCAATGCTGGTGTCCATGGCTTCATCCCCACTAGTGTCATAATACATGCCTGTATCCAATTCCAGGAAAATGGCTAAGTCTCCATCACCACGGACCACAGAGCGAGTTCGCGGTGGTGATCCAACTGTTCAATTCAATGAATAAGTACACAAGAAAATTACACATAGCAAGAGAAGCAGGACATACTAAGACCTAGGGCCGGACTGGAAATGGTTGTGCATAACTCCCACTGGGCTGCCACTACAAGGGGCAGACCGTTAACAAATGAGAGCAATGATTTAGCTTGGAAAAGATTCTGGTATGTAAGATACCAAGGTGCTTCATTGTTATCCTCTTGGCGAGCAATTTCAACATCTATGACATAACTGTCTTTGATGTTTGCTATGGATATTTCAAATTCTTGTGATAGTGGCATGAGGAATAGTAAGTAGTGGGGAGTTTAGGAACTTGGGAGTGGAGTGTCGGTAGCGAGTCCATTCAATGTTGCAAGTATTTATAGGTTACTTAATGAGCCAACAGTAGTGATTTCAAAGACTTAGACGGTCAAGATATTGACAGAATGATGATTGGGGTTGGGCGTGGCCATTTTAATGCCGGAGAAATCTGAACACCCTCATCACTCCATTGTCAGCTCTTTACAGAACATGCTGTGACGGACTTGATTAGAAAAGGACAATCAATCAGGCTATTTTGGACCATTTTAGGCGAAATCAGGGCAAAGAGTGGCCTGATTAGAGCTTGATGACCGAGAAATCAATATTTCAGGCACCTAGGATTTTTCCATCATGGCCATGCTCCACGAGAAAAAAAAAGCAAAAATGAATCCCCAAAGTACAATCGAGTTCAGGGTAGCAGAAGGGGGTTCGAGCAGGTGTATATAGATGAAGTGGCCAAGGGACAGTGCTTCGTAAAGTTGTTATAAATTCCTTTGTGCATCAACCATCTGGCCATGTTCGAATTTGGATTCGTGGGAACTAATTGGGCCCCTAACAATTTATATAAATCGGTAGTTTGAACCAGATCATGAACATTTTTACGCCCTCAATTCTACATGCTCGCAAAGATTTCAGACCAGAACATGGACTACAATGGGTTTCCCAATTATGTCCACCCCTTTCAGGCTTCGAAAGTACGTTAATTCATTACTACCCATTTCGTCATACTAAGAATGACCCAAGTTCACGCAAAGAGACATTGCTAGAGGTTCACCTCTGAAACATCTACACCAAGCGCTTATCCCAATCAAAGGCCACTATATTATACCTCCCGTTATACACTATGGGCTCCTTTTCAAGGACCGAAACAACATAGAAAATATCGCTCACCAGCTCGGGCTTCTTCGCACAAAAACCATCAATGGGTTTCCTACTGACCCTCCTCCTGAAAACGCCATTAACTGGGATCCCATCCTCTGCACATACGACGAGATGGATTTTAAAGTTACCCTTGATGCGTTAGCCAACTACTTCAACGAACAGAATCCCAGCGTGTTTCACCCAAGGGTGATATGGATCCTGTCCGAAATCTACCCATGCCTCCGAATCACGTCAAATTATTCTTCGGGGGGGGAAATTCCAGATGATGATTACATGAGTCGGTTAAGGGATTTTTTCGGTTTGCAAGGTCAGCCTATGTGGTACTTGGATGAGAACAGATTTAGGTGGATGAGGAAGAAAACAGGAAAGCAGTAATGGTATGGTACAACTGTCTTTAGTCAAAATAGTTGTTTTATTATATCGATAAACAAGTGTTAACCCGACTCATTCTCAGTCTGGAGTTCCAAGTATTAGAGTAAGATCGTCCAAAATAATCAAGCTAAAACAGTTGATTGGCCTCTGCCGTCGTTGTGGTGATTCACAGTCCCGTTTATTGGACCTCACATTATAACGGCGTACCTCTTTTTGGGTGCTGGGTCGGCCGCAGCCACCAACGCCGCTATCCATGGCTGTTTCTAGATGCATACTAGGGCCAACTTCTTTTATGCCCAACTGAACTCCGAGCCATAGAAATGAGAATTCGGAGGTCATGTCAAACCGACCATATATTTTGGCTTCTTCGTTAACATTGCGGTGAATCGTGATCATGTTGTGATCCGAGCTTGATAGTTTGGTACCCATCTGCTCCAGGAGCAGTGCTCCCCCTTTTTTCAAATTTTTAAGATTGTGGGCGCAAGGAGTCGCCCCGATGGTCAACTTTGTAACATAATTCAAAATAGGGCTGAAACGTGACTTTCAAACTTTCGGTGGAATAATTCTAGGGTTCAAACTGGCGGCAGCGCCTAGCACAAAATTGGACTTGTTAAGTTTGCAATGATTTCAATGACATTCCTTATGCGCGCACATTCAAGCTAAATTCACCCCTTTCTAATTACATAAAGTTCCGGCGATTACACCCAATCACACAAAATACCATGGGGCATGAAAGCAGGCTTGTTGCCACCGTGGCGTAGATTTCTTACCCTGCACGTGGCGATATTCAAAGTCGCATGTGATTACCGATCCTGCAACTTTCTATTGCGCGTAATCGTGTTTTTTTCTTATCTCTCCGGGGAGGTTTGGGGGGGTTCTACCCATTCATAACACGGTTGGCCGTTCATAGATTGTGTTTTCTTCACAATGCAGGACGTCGGTATGCTACAGTCCCTAATTGAAACGACCTTCGATAATCCGAAGTCTTGTCGGCTGAATAACATACTCCATTGTGCGATAGATCATCGCTGATGCCTGGCCAAGTTCCAACAATCCAGCTCTGGAGTCTAGACTTCTATTGTTCGACATCAACCGTATGCACAATCTGATTGCCTGTTTCTACTAGAAAAAAGTGAGCGTTTGTGCACACATCTAGAAGTGGCGTCTATTGACTAGCTTTGTGGGTTTAGCAAATTCTTATTATCTATCCTGCAATTGTTCCAGGTCATGAACGCTCGAAAGTATATAAACTTTCTATATTGGTAGCCCAGATTCGATCCAAACCTAATCCGCCTGTTTCTTGACAGTAAAGCAACTCCGCCATGTCAATATACCACAGCAGGAGAATTACTCAATCTGAAATTCTTACCACCTTTGGGACCCTGCTTGACATCGCTGAAAATGACGATGTTGTTGAATCTCCATACTATCTTCCGTACGGCTATCTGTTCTGGTGCTTTGCCAAATTAGCGTCAAGTCAACAAGTACAAATCAAGACTTCTCCACAATGGCAGTTCCGTAAATACAATCCCAGGTTGCACAGGTTCAATATAGAAGAAGGTGATTAGATGGAAGTTACGATTGCTCCTTTTCTTGGCTCAAGCGATACTTTTAATTTTACTAGCGATAACATCTTCACCCCGAGCGACACGTAGTAGGGTAAAAAGTGGGATTGCATCACTTGTTGAGCCAATGACCGAACTTGGACATGACATCGACATGGAGGAGGCCAACACTAGTCTTGAGATTCTTCCCAAACGCCCTACGAAATTACAACATACTAGCCGTTACCCTGACTTTTCTTGCTTTAGTTGGAAGGATGGGAATAGATTCCGCCCTTTTCTGATCGTGGAAATCAAACCTCCCGCCTACTCCTCGAACACCCCATATTTGATTCAAACTGACGAAGATGCCTATATATTCAATGAATCCCTGATCGGACGTACAAATTCTCAAGTCCAAGATCAAGCCCGACATGTCTTTGCGACCAGCACCCACGATGATTTTAGCACCTTATATGCACTCACAATTGCTGGAAGGGCATATTCCTTTACGACCTTTCAACGTAAAATACCTAGCTCAGAGGAAGAGGCGATAATCTCGGACTCTAAGGGTCCAAGTGGGAATATAATCGGGACTAGTACTACCGGGGGGGATTTGAAATTAGACCCAGATTTCGTGAAGGGTATGGAGATGGCCTTCAACTCTGAAAATATTACCGAGGTAAAATTTTTCTTGGAAACGCCCTTTATTAAAAGCTAACATATTATCCACAGTAATCCAATTTCGTGTCGTTTCATTTGTACATGACTTAGGTTATAGCTTTCCCAATAACTATAGTGGCTTCGATCCCTAGCTCACGCGCTAACCACTCTTCAGTAATCCCGTACACGGTAGGATCAGCAGGGGAAGTAGTCTTAGGAGTTAGATAAATAATAAAGATAACCCTCGGTGAATGGATAACTGGATGGTGCACATCAAGACGCACAAGTGAATGACAACTTTCATGGAATATCCGATTTTACTCACCTCATATTGACCACCGAAACGGTTGGGCGCTGTCGGCACTGGGACATTGACGATGATCACCCCATCCATTGTGGGGTTGCTTACTACTCAGCGCCAGATGCAAGAACATATCCGAAGTGTTGATTGAAATTTTGGGGTAATTGGCATTATTTCAGTGAGATTAATATTATAACGAGGATGAATTACCACGATATCAATTTTAAGTTGTACCAAGGTAGAGTTGGCAAGTGGTCAAAATCTCCACTTCTAGTGGGTCATGTGCATATGAAGATATGCTTGCCATCAGGGATGAAAAGTCGTTCAAAAAAGTAATTCGTATACTGGCTATTGCAAACTCCGTCGGGTACAGGGAATACGTCATTGGCCATCTCAAATTGTACACACTGCACATTCTGGGTCAGTTCATGTGAAATATCATTTCTTCGAGTAACATACCATTCAATAGCAGTATCCGGAGGTACCCTGCCTAGTACAACAACTCTTGAACAATGTAGTTTCCGCCTTGGTGAAGCCGTAGTAATGCAATGGTGGAGGTTTGCTGGCGACATTGACGGGAGAAGGCCAGCCACTGCCGCAGAACGCGGTGTCACTGCTACCGCTATTACAGTAACAGCTCCAGGCATTGACACATGCGAGGAAGGGGGCGAGGACGATGAGAGTGGCGGCAAACTTCATCTCGTTCTACTTGATTGATTAGAGTAATTCAGATGAAGATATGGTAAGTCAAGAAGGGTACTTTACCCGGTATTATATTAGTTGAGAGAGTTGTTGAGTACTAAGGGCCATAAGTGTGTATTCTTTTATACATTTTGGGGGCCCCTCGGATTGGTACGACAAGATCAATATCACCCACTCTCAGCGTCACCAAGGTGAATCCACCATTGAGCATATGCATGAGGCACCACGATTAGTTTCAGGAATCTGATACAGATCGGCGGGTCTTGATTCCGCAGCCACGGGAGCGTTGTACATACAACCCAGTATGGTATATTTGACTGACGATATCCCTGATTTTCTCTCCACAAGTTCCTGGAAGGGGTCGTGGGTGGTAATGATCTCATACCCCTAGAGCTCAGGAATGATCCAGAGAAACGAATTAGAGTAGGGCCTGGATTGATTTTCGTCCAGTGTATATGCGGGGTAATGGTTGTTGGGTTTAAAATGGAGGTTTTGCTTTTCAAAGCCAAAGGGGATCGCCATGTTCCTGATGATCGCGATCTGTACCCCCACACTTAAGGCTTTGGGGGGGTGCCCATCAATAGAAGAGATCTAATAAAATTCGGTAGGAGTTGGGTTCTCGTTCCTATGGACATCAGCTGACATTAGACAGGTTCCTGAAGGTCACTTCTTGGAGATGAGGGAAAAGTAACAAAAAAGGTAGAGGACCCTCATTGAGGTAGTGAATCCCCATAAAATAGACATGTCGAAAAAGGACCAAGTTATTGAACACTTTGTATGGATGGTGGTCTGTTGCGCTCGGGGGGGATTGCAGCTAGTAAGAGCGGGGGGCGAGGGTCTCCACCTTTCGAAAAGAGCCTGACGGGAGGTCGAGTATGGAATAAAGATTCGATTGCTTGTGAACAAGGACTGATGGGCGTAAGAGACTATGAGGCGTGGCAGTGGTTTGGCTTTGTCGGTGTCGTCATGGATAAACACAAAGTAAGGAATGGCAAAAAAAGTTATTAAGCCTCCTTTACTGGGAGAGAAGAGAGTCCGAAAAATAGTTTCCCACAGAAATTCTTTGGGGTTAACGGGGCGTGAGGAATCTCCACACAATACCAGAGCTGGGGCTTGTTGAAGACAATTCACCTCCACCGTGAGTGAACGTGCCCAAGTGCCCAAGGCAGCAGCGGCTGCTGCTTCCTCACATAGGTTTGGTTCGCTCCATTCGGAAGTTTGACTGTGATACATGCTCTTGCAAGGCAATAACGAAATATTTCTGACCACAACTCCGCCGGAAGTGTTTGGTGGAAAGTATCCGATGGTGAATGGTCCTGTGCACAAGTGGCTATTTCCCGGCGTAACTGGGGCATGCAAAAATACAAGCGTTGGTTTTGTGTAATGCACTGTGAAAGAAGTTGAGTTTTCGGAGTGCCAGTAGCTGCCGCTCATCTCGTTTTTCGGCTCCTAAAACTGAATCCAAATTTGATCTGTCCGATCGTTGAGCAATGCGATGATACTCTGACTACTGACCACTGCCAAAGAAAACCTAAAGTAAAACGAACAAGATATGCCACGCCCTAATCTGAGTAATAAAGACATTTTGGTGGGATTTGGGTTCTTAAGATTATGATGAGACGTGTTTGACAAATTCATAACTGACAACGTACGTTACTGTGTCTACACCATTTTGAAAACAGTATTTCTCCCGTCTTCCGACAGCTTTTTTGAAGCTCAATGTAGCGGTCCGGCCATGGTGGAAGTAGAGTAATGTTTACAAGTGGTGCACTTAGATGTCCAACAACTCTTCGAATCCCACAATACTCCACCTTACCATCCATAAGTGAAGAACGAGTTTCCACTAGGTCCAAGAATAAGTCCATTGAATCGACCGTATAATCAATGACCTCCAACGAACGGGCGAAGTCACCACGAGTTATTATTTCCATAATTGAATCTGGAACAATGGAGGAGGGAACGGATAGTTCAGGAATAGTTGGATTTCCCTTAATACTGATGCTATGTCGTCCGCATGAATCTTCACACTGGAGTGAAGGATTTCAATGTGACAGCCCGAGCGTTGAATCAACTGAGGTATTGCCCCCTTGGACCAGCATAACCACTCTTTTGTCGAATCTAGTTTCAGTGTACGTAGTGATGGAAGGACGAGTAGACCTAAGAATCGGTCGGCTTGACCGTCGAATATGAGGCATAGGGATTGGAGATGCCGGAGCACCAAATTGGAGGTGGTCTCCGGCAAAGGCTTGTGATCGAAGCATAAAGTGCATTCAATGACGTTTGCGCATCGCTTGAGGAGCGCGATAACCGCCCCAAAAGGCATCGAAACCTTGTCAAACATGACATGCCGCAATTGGTCCCATGTTATAGAGATTAAGCCAGGGTTCATGTACATGGGAAGACTAGTTCCTGAAAAACGCACCCGCCGAAGGCGGGTAGAACTGCGAAAAACCTTCGTATGGGTGTGAGCTAATCATACCCTTGATGATACTTGAGCCACGAAAACGAAGTGTAAGCGCCTCCAAATTTTGGAATGAACCTGAGGGAAGTTCGAGTATGGCATGGATCCACGAAGGAGCTTCGATGGTCAGTTCGTGAGGAACTGGGTGGCGTGAGATAATAGGAGGCTTGGGAGTGGATTAGCCTTGTCCGTACCACTATGGGTAGTCCTGGGATAGGGAATGGTTGAAAACGATATCATTTCGTTCTTACTCAGGGAAAAGAGTGATTGTGCCATTTTCAGATAATGGTCCGCCGCGGGCCCCGATGAAGTCAATGAAGCGTGAGGAACCTGCATATGACTCCAGAGTCGGGGCTCGTTGTAGGCAATTATCCTCCATCTTGAGCAAACGCGTCCCAACGTCCAAGAAAATTGTCGCTCCTGCACATCTCTTTGGTCGATTTTGCTGAGGGGTTTAACATAAACCCCCTTGAGGTAGTACAAAAAGATTTCAGACCAAATTTCAACTGGGATTTTCTCGTGAGGGGCCTTGTATGATAACGAAATGGTCTGTGAATGCATTGTGTTTTCCTTGCGAATGTGAGCCTATCCAATAATATGAGCGTCGGCGATAGTGGTGCACCGTAGTGAACGAGTTGAATGAGAAACATAAGTACCATGAACTTTGGAACTCGAAATGTTTCGAAATGCCGGCAATTGCCGATTTCAAACTGAGTCAGCGGAACCGACCTACACTCAACCTCCATGATCAGCCTCAAATTTCGAATCCCCACCAGTAAGTCTAAACCCGTCTCTGGGTAACGATGACTTTTGAGCGTTGGGACATGATTAGTTAAACCCCCGACTTCGTATTATATAATCCTAAATGAGCACGACCGGTGACTCACTTTGTGGATATGATCTTTCGTTTCGGAGTCATCACAAGTAAAAGGTTTTTTCTCTGTTAAAAATTTCAGCTGTCATGCTCTAAACCATGGTTTTATATTTTTTAAGTAGCCTCTACGGCTCTACCAGATTCAGAGATCGCAACAGAAAAAACCCCCGTCTATGTCATGGAGGAGAATTGAGTCAACATTACTCAGTTACCTCTTGGCGCTTATCAAAGAAATTCTAACGTATTCAGCTTCGACTTCGGTATCGTTGAATAATGCACTTTCCAGGAAAGTTGCAGTGTCAGTAATAGAGACAAGAAAATATAGAAAATTGCTTGCAAGTCAGTTGCCAAGTGGTGGAGAATCTGATAACTGGTATTGGAAGATAGGCCCGTAGTTGTGCCCCCTTTATACTGGTTGGACACTCCTTTATTTTTATTTTACGACTCCCCACCACTGCGAGTCAGTTTGATGTCATCCCAGAATACTAGCTGGTCGCCCATGTGTGTTATATCATAACTAGGCAGAAAGTTCTGATACGGATCTGCGAGCCTTAACCTATCCATACGTCCCATCATTAAATGAATTCACCGAATGTATTGCACTTGAATGTTCTACTGTTTTCGTGTGATGAAGGGGTAGGAGTATGCAAAGAATAAAATTGGGGAGGGTCGTGGAGGAATCAATGAGAGCTTATCAGTCGGGGGTTAATTTTTGTCAATACTCGTTATATATTTATTAATGCTCATCAACAGGAACTCCTACTAGTTAGACAAAGGCTGGGATTTCTTTCTGTTCTATCTGGTCCCATAAATAGGTGAAGTCAGCTTATGTGGGTCAAAGATTTAGTGGGTCATGCACGAGGACAATGCAGATGGACGAGGGGAATAAAGTGCCACTAGTAACATAGTGATCGGGGAAGCTGTGGGTTGACACATATACCATGCGTCCTTTCACATTATGTTCGAAGCTATATTTCAGTTAGTTAGTTAAGTGGGCGGCATGCCGACTATTCACCGGGGAAGTCCCGATTCTGCGAATCTCGCGGCAGCTATTTATCTTGATATGAATACCAAGGTGTTCGGCGCGAGAGTTGTAGGGCTTGTTCTTCTCGAAACTAGATCGAAAATATTAATAACAACAGTAATATTGTGTGTGGTGACGATGAGAAATCCCAGAGAATAGGGTCGAGATATCGAGATATGGAATTGAATCAAGGAGCGTGGAGGGTCACAGACTACTTGGCCTGTACCTAAGAAAATTGTCAAGGAGTGTTATAGTACCTGGGTTGGGTGAAGCAAGACCACAGTCCCATGAATGAAATAGTCAAAGAGAGAGAAGAAACAAGATACCCTCGAAAAGCAATATATATCATTCGGGAAAAAAAAAAAGGAAAGTCAGTCAATGGGAGGAGAACGAGGGTCATGGTGGAGGATTTTCGACTCAATGAGACCCAAGTAACGTATGCATTCTTCTAAATCGGCCCAATATTCTCCTCCACCAAGGCCGCGACACCGACTTCACCGCCAAACCCACATTTGCCTCTGCTTTCGTGCTCGTCATGGATCTATTATCTGACACACTTGGGGTCGGGGGAGACGACGCCCTTGGACTCTGCGGTGGGGAAGAGTATACCGAGCTGGGCGACTCGCGACCGGATTCTGGTTTGGGGAGCAGGTCAAGGTTGAAGTAGTTCATATGGGTCCCATCATCTTTAACCCTAAGGGCTAAATCGAGCGCTGCACCAATGTTGAGGTCCATCTCTAGACCGTTGCTCAGCTGCTGCATCTCTTCGGGAGACATGGGCGGTGCCAGTGGGGCATCAGGAGCAGGGCGGAACGTTTCCTTGGGCGGTTCAGGGTCTTCGGTAGTCGTAGGGGAAGGTTCTGGGGGAGGAGCAGCCTCCAAGTGCGATGTCGAGGCTACTGTAGAGTCTGCAGACCCCAAGATAGTTTCCATGAAAGACGACCACTCCTCTGGGTTCCCGGCCCCAAGGCCCTCAATCTTGATCTCTGGGGTCGGTACCACAGGTGTGGAGGGAAAGACCCGGCTGTTTGAGCGCTTTGGCGGGAGCGTTGAAGAACGATGACCGAGGGGGGCAGCCGAGAGGAATTTCCACTCGGGTGAGATAGAGCGCTGTGACGGCCGGAAAGCCGAATCTAGCGAGGTGGAGCGTACTTCTGAGAAGAGTACTCCATCTTCGCCAACCTCCTCTGAGCCCGCGGCGCCCCACTCTATTCGCCTGTTCCTGTCTATAGGGGTTCCACGCCCAACGTATCCAGCAAGTGGCCAAGTCCCACGGGCGGCTGTGCCTCCCCTGCTGTGCAGACGTTTCGGTGAGGCCTCCTTGCTGGGAGATCCCGATCTTGAAGAGAAAGGGTCCGACCGTGCTGAAGAAAAAGATGGTTGTGGTGAGCTAGAGCGAGGTGACCCTGAAGCCGAAGCTGGGGGGGAAGGCGGTGGTGACAGGAGGGAGAGGTCGAGTTCAAAATCCTCGAAACCCTTGAATGCTGGTACTTCTATAACCTCTGGGAGTCCGTGGACTGTCACCTCGTCATATTCACGCAGGGGAACTGCGGTGGCTTCGACTTGAGCTGCGACGATGACGTCGCGAATAGTTATTTCCAATCTACAAGTTCCGTTGATTAGCCACGGTATGACACGACAGAACTCCGTTGAAACAGTTAAGTAATTGAACCAGAAACGTACGTTTCAGTCATTCTAAACAGTCAGTTATTCGTTATTCCAAGTGGACGTTCTGAGGATCTCAACACTCGCAATTTATTCGTCTTCTTGAGAGACGGAACTTGGTTTGGCGTGAGCGGCGGGACGGGGCGCTAAGAAAACGCTCGCGCAGCTTCGACTTGTTGCAGGAAGGGAAAGGGTGATGAGGCCTTGAGGGGGTGCAAATGTGCAAGATGAAAGGATCAAAAAAGACGCCCCCCCTGCATCTAGGACCTACGCCAATGGAGCCCGGGGTCTTCCTGGAGCCCGTGTTCTGGAAACATGATGGGTCGGCGATTACGTTCACAATGGTAGCATCGTGGTGGCGGAAGACTTCAAAACGAGCAATGAGGGCCGGAAGATCCCTTTGTTTGCTGCGGCGGTGCAACTCTTGTCTAGTATGGTGCCTTCGCCTAAAGCCGTCCTAAAAGCGCAAAGAGGAGAGGCCATACTTGGGGGACTGTCGTCTTCGGCAGTGGAGGAGGGAGGACATTTGCCATACCACGAGGTAATAGATGAGTAGGCAGATGTCCAGCTAGGTTTGGAGTAAATCAGGGAGAATTTTTCGAGGTCAAAGTATCGCAGATATGCTTATCGAATCAGGAAGGGTCCTCAACATTTTGGGCGTGGTCGCCAAGTCTATTACGTCGATCAATGTCAAAGGCTAGGTACGGTTGATCATGATCGCAGACACGCTGTAGGCATGTAGTAAACCGTTGGGCACTGTGCCATGTACAGAGCCCGTGGTGGATCCTGGCATCCTGACACGACACGAACGACATGAGCCCGCCAATAAAGGTCATAAACATTGCGCCAGCTTTTGTCCACAAAAAGCAAAATTAGGGTTTTAACTTTAAAATCACCTGAGAACAACCTTGAGCTTGTTACGTAGAGAAGACGAAGAACCCAGAAGAGAGTTTGCGGGCCCCCTGTGGCGAGTTTATGACGTCCGAGGAAGAAGGTGTGGCGTTATTTTCGATGTTTTTTTATTTATTTGTTAACGCTGACCCACCAGGCTGAATCTTTTGAGCTCGTCTTGTCGTGAGGTCGCAACTTCGACGAGTCGCGAGGCATAGCCCTAGAGTGCGCCCGGAACGATGTATGATACGCACAGGTGCCAGAACCTTCCGTCAACTGTTGGATCAAGAAGCACCGCAGCATCGTCGAGAATCCGAAGACGAGGTGTAATCCAGGGTATCTCAACGTCGCCTCTTCTTTGACCCGAGATCGGAGCAGCAAGGAGAATTTGACACCAAAAAATGTCGAAATGAGAGTGAGTCACAAAAGCCCAGTTAACGTCCGTATTCAAGAGAAAAAAAACAAGAAAACTGACAGACACAGCCACGGCCACGGCCCCAGCCGTACAAACATCCAGGGAAAAATAAAATTCCATTATTTCCACAGATCCTTTATAAACAAGACAGCTAAGCTATCGCTATATATATATAGATATTACAACAAGGCAAAAAGAAAGGGAAGAGAAATGAAAATAGAAAAACAGTAGAAGACACATACGCAAAGGAGAGGTAGAAAATATAATAACACAACACAGTGCGTATGTCAGAGATATCTAGTAGAAGGCACATATATGCATATACGATGAGATGGGAGGTGGGTGAAGAAAGAAAGAAAGCATGTGTTGGTCCGTTTTTATAAAAACACGCAAGAAAGCAATAGCAACGTCGACAGACGAGAGAAGGGAGAAGAAAATATACATATGCAGCTATGTGCTTGCTGTGTATAATGCACGCCTGCGCGTGTTGGCGTGGGGCGGGAGGGTGGTGATAAAGGGGGTGGAGATATAAGGTATGTGCCGTACATCGTGCGATGTGAAATGTTGCAATTATGCAAGATGTCATCCACGACCTGCGCAGCGCCCGTCGTACCAATATGGTAGTTCACACACATGCCCGAGGGCAAAGGCGAGAGCGAAGGGCAATGTGGATCTCGATCCCGCGCAGTCCATACATGTGTCCGTCCGTCCATCTGTATCCATTTCATAAAGTCCCAATGAAAGCTCCAGGGGTCGACACCCAATACCGACTTGAGCCCTCCCCCCTTCTAAAGTCCCAAGTCCAAAAACAAAACAAGAGCGCACGTCGCTTAGCCTAGCGCAAAGCTCAACGTGCTCGTCGGCTGGTCAAAGCCGTCCAGGACGAAACCAGGCGTCACAGGGGATGTCGGGGAAACTGGTGGGGAAAGTTGATGTGAGTGGGAATGGTAATGGCTGTGTGTGTGGTGATGTTGGTGTGGATGTTGTATATGGGAGTGCGAGTGCCCAGTCTGACTCTGTTGCTGTTGCTGGTGCTCCCCCTCTGGGCCAAACCATCCAATCCCCGCTCCCCCAGCCCCCACTCCAAGGCCCACCGCCATCCCAATCCCCATCCCCACTCCAAACCCCATCCCGAACATTCCCATCCCATCTACTCCTCCACCCACACCACCTCCCGCACTGCTGCCGTTCGGGCTAACCATGCTCATGTTCATATTCATGTTCATCCCGAGCCCCGGACCCATCAGATCGTTCTGCTGCATCGGCATAGGAACGGACATGGGCATGGGCAGCGACATCGACATCGGGGCGCACCCATCTCCAACGAGACACTCTACATCCATCATCTGCCCGGCTCCCTCCCCGCCCCCACTAACGCTCGCATTCGCGCTAGCGACAACACTCGCACCCCCATCTCGCTCTAAGCTCTCCAGGAACGCCTCCCACTCTCCTGGCTCGGTGTTAAATCCTGCGCCTACACCCAAACTCCCATTCATGTTCACATTCCCAATCCCATTCGAGCATGGACCGGGTTCACCCGGGAGGACCAGCCCATTCTTGCTCTCTCCCATCCCCATCCTCATATCAGTAGTGCCCGCACCCGCATCCACATTCATATCCATCCACCGTTCCCCTTCCCACCTCGCCCTCTCCCGACTCCGCCCCCTCACCTCCTCCCCCAACCTGCTACTTCCCACTTTCCCAGTCGCCCACTCCTCCGCCCGCCCCTTATGAACCGGCGTCCCGCGCCCCACAAACGGCGCCAGCCCGATCTCCATCTGCCTTAGTGCATGTACTCGGATACTCCCCAGACGTGGAGGTGGAAGTGGTAACAGCGGTTCCTGTACATGTGGTTGGCCGCCATATACTCCCTGACTAGGACCAGGAGTCTCGGGGCTTCGGGCAACGAGTGCGAGGTCTTTGGCGTACCCCTCCGCTGGCCCGGAACCCAAGCGGTCTGTGAGTCCCTCCATCCCATCAAGCACAGGTGACGGCGGTACATAGAATGCCGACATCATCCCTGGGCTCGGTCCTGCTCCGACCCCAACAGCAGTCCCATCCTCCGGCCCAAATGACCTCGTCGGCGATGAAAGTTCCGCATTGAAAGACGGGTCATCTTCTTCGAACGTCGGAAATACCTCGGGATCAGGCTCGCCCTCTGCATCGGGGTCATCCCCCCACTCGTCTCCAGCACCTCCAACATCGTCTTCGTCATCTTCGTCTTCGTCTTCATCACTAAACTCACTCTCATACTCGCTCCAGTCTTCAGAACCTGACCCCCCCGAACCTGACCCTTCTGCAGAGGAAGGACCCGATCCATGTCCATGCTTGTGTGTATGTCCATGGGTGTGGGGTGGTGCACGCCACCCATGCGTCGAGTAGAAATCGTTCGCCTCCTGTGCGACGACGCTCCGGATTGTACGGGGAGTGTATCGTTTCTGTCTAAAACCACAAAAAGAACATATTCAGTAACCTAAAGTTTCAATCAAACGAAACCTAGAAGAAACGTACATCTCCCAAACCCGCAATCGACACGCCACCTCCCATAGAGTCCAATCCTTCTCAATATGCAACGGCTGCTCCCACCAGGGTATCTGTGGCTGCTGTTGCTGCTGGTGCAATTCCTGCCCCTGGCTCTGACCCTCGTGTTGGCCTTGCCCCTGTTCCTGCATGTGGTACGACTCATCCTGCATCTGCTCATGATGCTGCTGCTGGTTCTGGTCCCGGTACAAATCTTGTTGATGCTGTTGTTCCGGCCCCAACATCGTATAATCCACCTCCGGGATCTGGATCTGCAGGTTCGGCACTTGGCCACGTCCCGATACGGGAAGCGGGAGTGCGGCAGCTGGTAAATGTGGAGTTGCCGGTATCTCCTCAGTCTCTGCTTTTACTATCGGGGTTGGAAGCGCTCTCGGTGACGGTGGCGACGTAGGTGTCAGTGGTGATGTGGGAGAAGGTGGCGGCACCACCCCCGTACCCGGGGTACCAGCATTAGGCGGAACCGCGGGCCCTACAAGCCCCACGGAAGGCAGAATCGCAGGCTCCACCACCGCCATGCGTTCCGACTCAAGTTCGGGCTCGGGCTCGGACTTCGCCTTGGGCGCCGTCTGGGTATCGGCTGGGACTTGCAAGGGTATGGGAGAGGGCGGGTCGCATTCCGGACACGCATCCGAGGTCGTTGTAAGAGTAGGGAGAATCGGGATGGGGGTAAGTACGCGGGTCGCGGGTGTCATTAGTGGTGGTGCTGATTCCAGGGTGGCTACAACCTCCGAAGCAAGCGGGCTTGCTGTTTTCTTGACATTTGCCTGAGGCGGGCTAGGTATATGAGGTCCCGCTTCGAATGGTGGGCGTGGCGTAGGCGGACGGACGATACCCCGCCCAGTAATCGTACCTCCAGCCTCGAACGGAGGTCCCGGCGTAGGCGGGCGTCTCAGTCCAACGCTCGTTTTCATACTCGAAGTAATCGACAATGAGAGTCTCGTAGACCGTCTAAGCGGAGTTGGCGCTATGAGAGGTAGTAGGAAGGGGGATGGGGGTACAGAGGTAGGTGAAGTAGGTGACAGAATTGGTGATGTGTGCGGGGATGTGGGTGCAGATGTGGGAGGAAGCGGGGAGGGTGGTGGTCGTGGAGGTGAGGTTACTAATGTCCTACTAGGAGGAGGGCCAGAGAGACGTTTCGATGGGCGTCCCCGTTTCCGGGGTGGTGGTGGTTGGGAGAAAAGATTATCCCGAGCAGGAGCTGAGGGAATGGATGTCAGGGGAGATGTGGGCGTTAGCGGAGGTTTTGAACTCGAGGTGGGAGCAGATTTGCTAGTAGAGGCGGAGGAAAGGGGGAAATTGAGTCTAAGAGACCTGCGCCGAGCGCTGCGGTCTTGGCTCTGCTGGTCTTTCGCACCAAGCACGGGGGGATTTTCACATCCTAGTACACGAGTTGTAGGCCGAGTCTTTTCAGTACACATGTCAATATACTTATACATGGGCAGAAGGGAAAACAAACTACGCACTGTATCTTTACTGTCCTTCTCGTCAGTTACTCGTCCAGGGCTTTTGTATGCATTCTCCTTCCTCCGTTTACTACTACCAGCCCCGGGGCTAGGGTGCGAGTCCGAAGGTGGGACAGGAGTACTGATCTTGCGCTTTCTCAATGCATGCGTATGCACATGCACCGGTGTGGGTGGGGACGGGGACGAGGGAGGCAACACCATGGAGCCCAGCCGCCTGCGCTTCTCCGCCCTCGACGCCCGGGGCGAGCTCGGTGGAGGCTCTCTTTTGCGTGAGTTCTCTCGGAGCGTAGGAGAAGATACCTTTGCCCTTCTAGAGTCGGTATATGCGAGCGGACTCTGTTTTCCAGGGCTATTGGCGGCTATATGCGCGTTGGTGGAGGTGGTAAGCTTGGTTTTATGGGTAGAAACAGGTGTAGGAGGCCGCTGAGCATCTGATAGCCTGCGTGCACTACGTCTCAAGGGAGATGGAGAGCTACTCGGTACATTTGAATCCTCGATTGCCATTTCGGCACCGTCTCTTATGTACAATCGCAATAAACGCCACGCAAGCGTCCTTCGCTAGTCTAATGAACGGAAAACAGGGTCAATTCAACGTCAATATGAAGCAAAGGGGCCATAACACACGTTGCGTTCGGTTCTCGATGATTAGCTTGAGGACGGGGCGTATGCGACGACGAGGACAAGTCACCGCAACGAGGTGAGGGCAGGTGGTTCTTTTATTCCCACGCCCCCAAGATTCGCCGTTCACCCAAACAAAAAACTTTTTTCGGCCGGTCTGGACGTCACGTGTCCTCCGTTTTTGTCCCCCGCTGCCAAGGTTACGTGGCAATACTCCGTGCTCATAGGAAAACCCATAAAAAGGGAGGGCAAGAAAAAGTGTGGACGAGGGGACGCGACGCGACTGGGAACGGGCACAATGAAATTGGGGTTACCAGATCGGGGATGGTTGAATTATGCTTCCCTGCCTCCAGCTCCGAGTCGAAGAGGGTTACTTAAAACCGCATCGATCGCTTATCGATGCCCAGTATGATGCTAATAATGTATGTTATGAAATTCCAAATTAGACTAACTCGTCATTCAATTGACTACTTAACCGGTCGCCAGACCAATTGAAATTGCTCTAGGGGGATTGCCGTCCCCACGATCCAACAATATCTCGGACATACCACCAATCGGACGATATCACGCTCAAATCAAGCTTTTAAAGTATACTTATGGTTTGTGATTTCACGGTTCTGTGATATGACAATGTTGATTATGCCATCGATATCCATAGGCTTCGAGGGGCGACTTCCCTAAACCAGCACTACACCTCCCAACATCACCATCAAAAACCAAAACTGACACTGAGACTGACACCGACACCCCTTCGGTTCCTGGGTACATACCATATGCATCTCAGGACTCACTCGGAATCATGAATCTACACAAAGCTGATCGCCGGTGTTAGCCATTCACCAAAGACCTTCTCATTTGGTGACGCGGAAACGCGGAAATGCGGAAATACAAATCCGGAATTCGAGATCAGGTTGAAATCAGGCTCGCAAGCCCCTTGGCGCCTCCATCATCACCATATGCATTTATAAACCCCAAGCCCTAAATACTCACTGATCATTTGAGGCGGTATGTACCGCGCGTACCTACGCCACCCCTCTCACAAACTAGAGTATCTAGTACTCATTCGATCCAAGGCCCATACATGATACTACCACCCAAAAATACATGTAACGTCACCAACACTAGAACCATAAATTACAAGACCTAAACCCAGATTCCTCATCTCATCCCATCGATACATCAATGCCGTACACCCCCCTTCTAAAGCCCCAAGGTCCAATCTTCTTCCTTCCAATTCAAAAAAAAAAAACCACTAGTAGTGTAAACAAACCTCGTCTCTAAATAAAGCTTCTCGGTCCCACGCACCGACACCTGATAATAATATCGGTCGAAAGACGAAAATACCGGTTCTCAGCGCAAATTCAGCCCTCTACCCCACCCACAAAACCGCAAAACCTCTGCCACCCCATGCTCAGGTCTCGAATAACAAACAAATCGTTTCACCACCCAATTCAACACCCCGGGCCGAACCGATGCCGCGAGCACAAGACAAAAGATATAATACATAGTGCTAAGCACACCCAAGCCTAAGCAAATTCTTATATATCAAAAAAAAAGTGAAACGTTTACAGTTCCTACCGTATTGGTCGTACACTACTCCACGAATAACGAAGGTTGAAAAAAGGATGATAGACCCTCCTTCACAAAGTCTGTTCTGCTGGGGGGGTACCTTTGATACCCATACTGCTCCCTCACCTTCCCATTTTTCTCGCTCGTGACCCTACAAGTAAAGAGACTGCGATCCGGCTTATAACCTAAACTGAATCTCATGGGAACCTGGATGGGCAGGCCGCCTTTCTGCCCGACATCCTCTACAAGAGACCAGGATGCCGTGTTACTCCCCTTTACGACCCCCTTGATCGTCATTCGCGTCACTCTTGTAGTCGACTCTACGTTCTCGACCTCATGATTATACTCAGCTCCCGCTGTTGCGCCCTTCAATGCAACACTGACGCCGAATTCTGTCTCCCTGTTATCCGTCGTCTCAACATTTATCGACGTCTTGGGTCCAAGGTCATCAATAGGGTGCAAGTCTGAAACGTCATTATCAGGGAAGGTGAGAAAAAGCAATACAGAAGAAATGCGTCGCGGGTGAGCAGCGCAACACTGCAGCATAACGTCGGCATATGCGCGCTCAGCGGGCAACCCCAAAGGCTGAAATGTTACCTCGACTCGGACGGAGCTGAAGCCCCTCTCTCCTAGGGGGATCGTAAGAGATTGGGCGCGAGGTTGTGGATACGGGAAGAATGGTAGAGTTGGGACGGGCGAGATATCTATCTCAGCCTTATCTGTGGTGCGTTTTAGGATACCGGGGGGCTTTGTATCTGAGTATGAAAGATCTGGTGAGTTATTCAGACTTGGTGTGGACTGTTTTTCGTTGGCTTCTAATTCTTTTTGTAACTCTTCATCAAATATCCTGCTCCTTGAAATGTCAGTACAAAGCTAAACTTTACACCCATTCGGCGCACTCAGTGATCTTGACATGATTACGTGGGAATTTACCCTCCCTTCCAGTGGCTGGGTTACAGCCATGGAACCAGTCCTTGTGGGAAAGGTTATGTATATCCACAGATTCTCGGTAAATCAGGGGAAGGCCATGTATTGAGTGATGCTAGGGGCGGGGTGGAATAAGAAAATATCAAGAAAGGAAATGGCGTACACGCATGTTCCCATCCCAATCATAGATTGCAACCCCGCGTGCACGGGGACGCACGGTCCTGAGAGGTGATTCTTTGTAATCCGGATGGGGTCAATGCTGTCAGAAATATTCAATAGTGGGAATGGTTTACGTACTGAATCTACGAAGAGGACAGACACGCTGAACGGGTGCTGTATTCAAGTACAAAATGCTGTCTTGCCTGATGCGGTATGATTGGAAGGTACGGTTAACATCTAGCTCATCTTCACCCGCCCCAAGTATGAAATGTTGTTTATCTGTAGCTGGGAATTAATTTTTCTTTATGCACACAAAGATGGCTCACCAGCTTTTATCCCTTCGGTTTCTTCAATATGCTGTTTTAAACTGCCCACAACATCATTAGGGTCGACATCGTAGGCAAGGCGACGCCCGGCCTCGTCTTCGACCAGAACTCTCAACATTTTCCAAGCTTTTCACTTTCTTGGTGCTCAGTGGTCTTGGCTGTTCGTGTGAAGGAGTATGAACCTTTCTTCGGAGCGGACGTTATAAACATTTACGCCCATACGCAAGAAGCACCCTGAACATCTCCCCACAACTCCAGGCGACCCCCGCATAGCACCTAGATTCACACTCCAACACATAAACGCTCAGAACCCGAGCCCCACGCGGATACGAAATAGCCTTTTATAGACCTGCGCAATTTCGTCAAACTAAATTTGTTTTAAATTGAAATTTGGCGCAGTTCCATGATAGAAAGTGGCGAGGCGACTCCAAGCTTTGGGATCATGGGAGAGTGGATTTCTCTGGATAATTGAATTGTGGAGCATGTTTAATAAAGAATATGTACCGGGGGGCTCGGAAAAAAGCATTTCAAGCATTCATTGAGTAAGATGGGGCGTTAATCTGGTCGTTCAAACAAGGGCGAGTCTTAGTCCAGATATACAACACAGGCTTGTTATCTGTCACATCCACCAAGTGATATGTGCGCCTGGTACAATTACATGGGCCAATGAACTTTCCGACTTGAAGTAGGTTTTTCTTTGCCCCTGGGAAAGGAAGACAATGAATAGGTCCTTTCTGCATAGTCCTTTAATATCAAGGCTTTATTAGCCGGATTTCAGATAACACTATCCGTTAAATCAAGAAGAATTTACTTTCGAGGAAAATAATCTTGAGTTGATTATCTGTGATAGATTATACACCGTAAAACAGTGGTATGTGGTTGAGGGTGATTTCTGGCGTGGGTTCGTAAGCATCATCGTGTGGGAGATAATTGGACATAGGGTCATTATTTATATTAACAAGACGAGTGATGGATGTTCTGATATATAGACGAGATATTAGTTTGAATGTACGTTTTCATCTGTATGGGTAGATCAGGGGTAAAAAGAGGCCACGTTGATTGGATTAGACCCACCTTGAATAGGCCCTTAGACTTTTGGGATTAAACTGAGGATGAAATATCAGTGACAGTGTATAATGTATCGGACAGCTTGTGTAAGTTGCGTTTTCAACTACCAATATACCCAAGATTTGATGGTGTTGCCCGCCTGTATTGATGCCGGACGGAGGAGCAAAGGCCATGGAAAAGCGCAAGATACCAGGCTGATAAGACTCCAGATTCCAGAGAAGGTAAAATAAGGGGTTGCGATTGACCAGAGAATGGGTAAGAGTGGGCATCTTAGTTGACTAAAGTTCTGAGGTTTGGTCGATTAGTGACGTACACGATATACCCTCTACAAATCACCAGAGATTACCATAAAATTGACAACAACAAAATATTGTGACAACTCGGAAGGTGGATCCTTTGAAAGTCATTCCCTCGCGGTTACGGTCCATAGTTCATGGTCGAATGTACACTGAAATCAGGGTCAAAATTCGGACGGTGACGGGTGCTGCAGAAGGGCCTGGAGCATTGACGATCCGGGAATATATATATTCCCACTAAGACCCCTGCTCAACGAATGGTTGCGTTATGAAAGCAAAAAGAAAATAAGATCATAGTCACCTGGGACTACCATGTCGGAAAAATTGGGTTTGCCATAAGAATCAGACATTGCGAAACCTCATAGTGCAACTAGCATGTCTCGACTCCTTTAAGTACCTATACTAATCTGCACGTACAATTCTTTGTTTAGGTTTGTGGGCGCCAATCCTTAGGAAGAACTTGCATCTAGGTGTCCACGAACCGGTGACCATGATGGGTCGGGGGCCGGGCTCACTGACAGGAACGATGTACTCGATTGACAAAAGCGGCAACTGCCGGAACAGTGTTCAACCAGAACTCCCACGCGCCATTTCAACTGATAGCACTACTGGTCGTTGTAACCGCCATACTACTATCATTATGTCCCAAACACAACTAGATACCCGAAAAATAATCACTCGCACACCAGAGGCTTCATATCATCCAGAACTTCCTCACGAAAAACTCCCGGTTGAACTTTGGTCAGAAATATTTGTATATTGCCTCGAAGGAGCTTATGTTAAACCGCTGGGCAGAGCCGACCAAGGCGATGGAGGGGAACGACAGCTACCTTGGGTGCTAGGGCGTGTTTGTTTAGGATGGAGAAGGATAGTATTGAACGAACCTCGACTCTGGAATCGAGTCCAGGTTCCCCATACACCTTTGACTCTTGAAGGATCTGTAGCAGATTATTATCTGAACATGGCACGGTCCCTTTTCTCTCTGAGTAAAGGGATGCTAATATCATTTTCTACAACCCACTATCTCAAAACCCATCACGGCAGTGTAGACTTGGCCAACCCACTTCCAGAGCTTCTGGTTCCCCACGCCAAACAGTTTCGCAAACTGTCTATTCAATCCCCATGTTTATGGATCTATTCCATACTCGAACTTCCGTCTGGTTCTTTCCAGAGCTTGGAAGTCCTGACACTTCGTCTTCGCGGCCCGAGTATCATCAAGGCCATTAAAAATCCGCACCTATATGAAGCGTTTCGCGACTGTGCTCGACTTCGACGCGTACATTTCGTAGGGGATGGCCCTTCTGTGCACATGGTCCCCAGCCTAATTTTAATGCCATGGGACCAACTTCGACACGTCACATTCGACAAAGTTAGTATGCCCTTCGAAGAAGGAATCCTACTCCTCGAACGATGCAAGAACATTATGGAATGTTCTCTGTGCTTTGACTATATGCCACGATCGACATTCGCCGTCTCTGCGTTGGTCCTACCACACCTCCAATCATTGTGCCTTGCGTTCGACGTTCAGATGGACCGGTTCTTGGCACCACTCACTCTTCCATCCCTTCGAAAGCTGAAGTTCAAGTCCTCTAAACGATGGTTACGCTGGTCCAAGGGCACAATCGAGCAACTGGTTCAGCGTTCGGGTTGTCGGATTGAGCTCCTACACTCTACCATCATGATTCGGGCGGACGACATAGCCCCGTTGCTAAAGGCATGTCCGGCTATCGTTGATTTATCCATCCCTTCATCCTTCATATCTAATCTCGTGATAAAAGCAATGATTAATGCCGATCTTGTCCGTTCGTTGGAGGTTGTCGATTTTGCGGTAGATTCCATGGATCTATTTCTAGATTTAGTTGAGGCTCGTTCCCCATGCCCCGGCCGGGCCCTAGGATTTCGTGGCATTTGCAAAGCTACTGGACATTTTAGTGGGACAGGTAGTGATATTGACTCACTTCCGTGGGACCGTTACGAGGATGTTCGGCGAAGGTTGCTCAAGGACCACAGAACTATATCATTCAAAATGTCGTAAATGCGGTAATGTATGTGCACACGTTATGGAAGCTGGCCCTATTTTTATGATTCTCTTTCAGTGACCTTCCAAACCACTCCCAATGACTGAAAGCAATCACTTCGATATCATCATCAGATCGAAGATGTATACCGGACGCTACCCCAAATTACCAACCGGTCCTATCTCGTTCATTGTTTACCTTGTACAGTTAGGCTACGAAATCCGGGAATTTTTTGTTGATAATGATCGATCAGCATTGTGAGGAATCCTTCAGTGGGCCACTAAAAATTTTCAGCTGACCTCCCGCAGACTTATCACCAATATCGTTATTCGATCTCACTTCCGCAAGGCGGGTGTTTCTGCGCGCTTGATCACGGAAGCTATCGACAGTTTACCCTTCTCTCTTCATCATGAGTCTAATCTTACTGTGCCAGCACATATGTTCGACGGCACACTATGAGATGGCATGTTCTGAGGGCTCGTCTCGTCACAGTCTGGCCCGGAATATCCGTTTTACCACATGTTTCCACTTGTCATTTGTCTGACATCAAATCTTGACCGCGTGTGCTTGTCGAATTTCGAAAAGCTTATTTTATCTTGATAAAACCGGAGGCTTTTCCCCGAACACCGGTAAAATATTTATGATTTTGCGGTGCACAAGCCCCAAGCCTGTGCCTTCGCATGTGTTCTACTAGGGCAATTTACCTTATTCTAGCTTTTATGAAGGCTTGTTTCCCCACTTCGTTCCTGATTGCCAGGGCACTCAAGATCATTACCACTATTCAAAAGATTGCATCACTTTCCTGGGGCCATCGAGTCAAAAATACCTTTTCAGACATATTATTCTGGCCGGTGTGGGTTTTACATGGTGGGATTGAGGCTAACAGATCCGTATCATAAGGTGTTGTGGTCAGTTTCGATGCTTGGCCCATGCGCTTAATATTTGAATAATATTCTAGGGCGGTGGTACGAATCTTGGGAATGACGAATACAGAGAGTCGAGCAGTATAAAAGAGGTCCAACCTGACGTTCATCTTCAGCAAAGTAGCACCCTACCCAAGCGACTAGCAATCTTGCAAGTGGCTTATAATTTCACCATCTTTCTGGCATGCGACTAACTTTTGGGCTTGTACGTAGAAATATGAAGTTCACCGCCGCCTTCGTCGTTCTCGCACCCCTCTTCGCATCTGCTAACGCTTGGAGCTGCTACTGCAACAGTGGTAGCAGTGCAACGGTCTTCTGCGGCATGGGTTGGGGCCGACCTATTGAGGTCGCAAGCACACCTCCACCGTTGCATTACTTTGGGTTCACCCAGACGCAAACCACTGCGTTCAAGAATTGTTGCAAGGGACAAGGAACCACAGGCACATGCTACTAAGCGGTGAGTCTTCCTGGTTGATAAATTCGGACGATGAGCTTATATTTGGATCTGCCCGTGATTAGGAAGATCCCTTTGTTTCGGCATCGGTCTTAACGCCACCGCCTAGTACTGGAATAGCTACTGGAAGCATTTGTACTTTGAGATTTGTATGGTTATTTCGTCTAAAGAAAATAGGAAGGAAGTTTTGAAATAGTCCTGATTTTAAGGAGACCCGAATCTGCTAACTGAACCGCACGTTCTCGCACCAACATCGACAACCGTTCGCTTTCCGCAGTGAGGTCAATGGACGACCGGAGATGAAACAAGAGGTGAACGCTACGAAGATCCGAAACGTGTACAAGCAACGAGTCGAGTGTTGACCATGTAGCCTCTTCCCAAATTAAGATATCTTGAATGTACGAAATCTCGAATATGATGGTTAGCTTCTCTAGGTGCCCCAGCGAGGGCAGAGTATTCATCGCTGCAGTGAGCCATCGAATCGCAAAGGATTCGCAGGACCGGGTGAAGGCCATGGACGATGAAAGCGTCAGTGACGTAACATTCTGTAGATATTGAAGGCCAATGTCTTCTTCGTGGCTTGGTGAATCCCCTAAACACAAATAGGTGAGTTTGAGGAGAATAGAAGGAGGCGTACGAACATACCTCTCTGTTGTACGTGTATTCTAAATGTAAATAGAGATTTCCCGCAGGCCTCCAGTAATCGACGTACGATGAACTCATCAGTGATAAATGCAAGTGTAAGGCTCCGGAGGTGGGTGATGTCAAGGGGATGAGAGGGACAAAGGAAGAGAGCATCGATGCACGGAAACGTCATATCTGACAAAATCGATAATGATTGTAGGTATCCATGCTCAACGTGAGTATGGGAGGGCCTGTCGATGGGACCGGCGGTTGTTAGGATTTCCATTTTGGGACCCAGTGGAATATTCAGCTCTGCGAAACGCAGGACCTGGAGGTTGGTAAGGCTCTTAAAGAAAGAAGATGGTGCCTCCCATGTAATCCCAAGGTCTAGGCGTCGTAGGGTGGGAAGCTGGACAACTTCGGACAACGCTGTCGTGAGCACTACCGATAGCCTCCTCCACATTAGTGAGCCAGATGGGGTCCTTATCACCAATGCCCTCAATTGGGGAAGCGCCGCAAGGATCTGCGCCACTACTCCCTGGTGAACGGCCCTCTCCTCTTCGGACGTTCGGAGCAGCACCGGGCCGGCATTACGAGGTCTGGTGAACCTCAGCTCCCGCACAAGTGATGCGAGGTATGGGGAAGCCGACACCACATCGAGGAATTGTCGGTGAGATGAGACTGGCCCAGTACCAGTGTTAAACACGAAGAATTCAAGACTGGCAGTATGAAAAATGTGGGCCTGACAGGCTGAGCGGAGTGTATGGCATACCAACGAGCACGCCTTGAGTGATGTGATATCTTGACGGGGGTAGTCGAATATCGTGTCGAGTAGCTCTGTCGGTAATAGCTCAAACGAATTGAGTTTTGAATGAGCAATCATGGTATGCTGGGGAGAGCACTTCGTGGTGTGGGGGAAAGCAGGGCTGTTTCGAGGTGAGCCTAGTCTCTCAGCGGCCTAACTCAGGAAGTCTTAGTTCACATGGCTTCAATGCCTGCGGTTGTCAATTAAGGTTAAAAGAAGCGCATCTTTTATCAGCTACTGACGGGTTTTGCAAAAATATCCACCACCCTGATCCGCCGTATGTCCGCCGGACAAAATTAACACATATTCGCTCCCCCGAGCCCGGGTCGCTTCTTCACTCTTTCGAAGATAACATCCAAGGCTGCATCACATTACAACGCTAATTTAGGTTTTCAGACACATCCCATTGATATTTAGCGCTTCGTGCCATACGAACGAAAACTTTCGTATTTGTAGTAGCACGTGAAGAGGATTACAACCGGTAGAAGCAGGGCGGTGGAGGCGTGGCTGGCCTCAGACGCGATAATGCGGAGTAAATACATATGGCGTGTGATCTTAAGTTGTCGCGTAGATCTGCCCTTTTTCGATAGATGGGCTGCTTTCGCTATCGATGGTGTAGAAGTTGTAAGCAATATTTAGTATGAATAAGTGCGAATTAAAGGGAAAATCTGGTACTCACAAATCACCAAGGTTCAGGGAGTAGTGGGAGAATCAAATGATGAACTTTTCAAAAGCCAATAGAAGGATTGGCTATTAAGAATATCCGTTATTCTGGCTATCAATGGCTATCATGCATCACACAAACAATGGTTCTCCTGTGGTCTCCTCACGTAAAATTCTGGATTTTTTGGGTAGAAGAAACATGCATTGAGGAGATAGAGATACGATATGTAGGATCGAACCTCTACGCACATATAGCCCGTAGTTCACATTCTCATTCATAAAAGCCACACGACCATATCGATCGGTCCATAGTCCTACAAACAAATCTGATACACCTCCTGTGCACCAGGAATATGCAATTGATTGCGCGATTTTTCGTCAAGCATGGCGTCCCTCACAGGTCGTTCCTGTTAGCTCCAGTATCCCTGGTGTGTGTCATATTTCAAAAGAGGTATAATTTAATTTATTCAAGCAACGCCCTAACCTGGAATATTACGCTTGAGGCGAGGGAGAATGAGGTAACGTTCAAGGCTCAGCGCTCAGCGCTCAGCACCGTGACTCAGAGGACACCTTACCACGTGATATGACCTAAATAAATCCCGTGATGTGTGATGCGTGACATTTCCTCATTGCAACTTCGTTTTCTCGCGTTTGCCCTCAAATTTCTCTTGTTGAATCTCAATATGTCTAAGGAAATTACGGAGACAATCTTTTACTCCCACTTTAACTCAGAAACTACTAGCTTATCCGCTCTTCGACCTCATGAAACCCTCCCTGTCGAAATTTTAGCCGAAATTTTTCTTCATTGCGTCGAAGGGAGTTTTGTCCTGCCTCTGGAAAGGGGTGACAGATTTGAAAGGAGGCGCCAACTACCTTGGGCTCTAGGACGGGTGTGCTCACGGTGGAAGCATGTCATGTTAAATGAACCACGGCTGTGGAATCGTGTGCGGATCCCACACTCTTCTCTATCCCTCCAAGAATGCAAAACGAACCACTATGTGAATATGACAGAATTGCTATTTTCCAGGAGTGGACAACTGCCACTCATTTATTCCACCTCGCTAATTGGATTCGAACCCCACAAAGAGGCCAATCCACTCCCAAATCTCCTTATCCCGTACGCCAACCGCTTTCGAGAAATATCGGTTCAGTCATCGTATTTCTGGTTACGCTCCATACTTCACCTTTCATCAGGTCTATTTGAGAACTTGGAGAGGCTGACGCTTGCCTTTCACATACATTACTTCAACGACAACACTATCACTACAATATCGCTCAATGATGCATTTAGTGCATCTTGTCGACTCCAGTATCTTCGCCTTGAAGCAAGGCACGACACCATTCTTTTTGATCCTAGTTCAATGTACATGTCATGCGGCCAATTGAAGGATGTCATTTTCCAAGGCCTTTTGGTATCTCCTGCTAAGGGACTCCGTTTCCTCGAACATCACATAAACCTTATCGAATGCACCCTGGACTTAGATCATAACGTCACCCAGCTTGCCACCGGCCGTCAAGTAATTCTCTCGCAGCTTAAATCACTCACATTGAGGATTGAAAACAACAATTTTAGCGCTGTCTTAGCCTCGCTCACACTTCCGTCACTCCAAAAATTGGCGGTGGAAACGCACGGTTTAGGCACATGGTGGGCTCAAGATGAACTGCTCGGCATGCTCGAGCGCTCATCGTGTCAACTTGAACTTTTCCATACTACGTTATACATTCAAGCAGAGAATCTGATAACTCTACTCGAAGGAATGGTAACAATTAAAACCTTTTCGGTCCCATCATCTACTATCCCTGATGCTATGATGGTGGCTATGGCTCGTAATGAACTGGCCCCTTCACTCGGGGCGCTTTATTGTATTATTGGCTCCGTCAACCTATTTCTGAACCTTGTTGAAGCTCGTTGGGCACAATCACATACTGATGCATCATCGTTTTTCGGACTTCGCGCGGCCACCGTATATTTTCGTAACACACGCAACGCAATCACTAGTTCACCCGCGTGGGTACGCTACCAGACCCTTCAACCCACCTTTTTTCAACAAGGGAGGGACATCGTATTGACCGCTCGATGAATCTTCTTTCTCATTTTGGTGCCGTTATATATGCTTTCCAAATCAGGTGTCTCACTTCGTCTTGGCATTTCACAGATATGATATTTCCTCACAACTTGCGCCACTCACCCGTATTATGTCCACCACTATCAACCACTACTGATAATCTACCCAGATACTTATTATGTTGCTGGCAAATAGACTTAGCCTGAGCTGGTCCTCTCAGTTGACATCGCACTATCAACATGTGACGACCGCCTTCCGTTTCGTCCGGACAAGCGCGGGGCCTCAATACGCTGTCGCACTCGAATGGTATCATCTCAATCATTGATTGATTATCTCGGCCCCAAATGTCTCTCCCCACAATCAACTTGGCTTCTACTTCCGTACTTCCTGCTTCTCGAGACAGCGCCTTCGTTCAAACCCCAAACGTCAGGCACAAGGGTATATCTTGTTATAATATTTCCAAAATCACTCCTCTCACCATTGTTCTTCCTCAAATATGATCTCTACAATATCGTCTTTCCATTTCTGATTCAAATGTTGTTTATTTATAGAAGTTGAAATTTAAGTATTTCAGGTGGATCGACAGCTGTGCTCCATGGAACTCCCTCACAGTTTACGATTTACCGGATCATGAAAGTGCTACGGGTGTTTCATTGCAAATGCCTACTGCCCACTGCCGCTCCAACTTCCAAATGGGTAACAAATCATAAAACACAAACCCGGGACGACGTGGACTTGAATGAGGGCATTCCCGTTGGGAAACACTGAGGAAATGCACCGGAAGGACTTCGCCGCTGGGAGGAAGACAGACGGAGGACAACGACCTAGAGCGACCAAGAGGATTCTGGATAGGAATCAGAATTCAAGTTACCGCCAGGGGTCGATCTTCAGGAACACGCAGGGTCTATAGCAATCGGAAGCAATAAATGCTTACAGCATAAGGCCTCAGGTTGGCTCAACAAAGTTGCCCGTTTCTATACACCACTCACCTATAATGAAGTTCCCGGTCCTCATCGTATCTCTGTTCGCAATCCAAGCCCTTGCTACTCGCAAGTATTCAATCGTCAATTCATGTCCTTCAGCTGTCACCTTGTACATCAATGGAGAATCGCAAGGGCTATTAGCTGCGAATGGTGGAACAACCACAAGGGACTTTCCTAATACGTGGAGTGGCTTTATCTACACCGATGCAAACGGTGGGAATCAGAACGGCGCCGGTACGACCAGGGCGGGATTCTCGGTGACGTGAGTATCAAATGATATATTCATACTCTTAGCCGAACTTCTTTAACAAACAGTCGAACTATTACTACATGGTGGCGGATACTCAAGGTTTCAATACCGGTATCAGTATTACTCCCGTAAACCGTGCTCCGATGAGGTTTCAAGAGTGATACTTTAAACTCTACTGAAACATTACTTTACACCACAGAAAGGGGGCTATTGCTTTATCGCCCAATGTGATACCGTAACATGTCCCGATGCGTTCCAACAACCACCCACACGCTTCCCTCTACCTCAGTCTGGAATCCCACCCCAGTCCCCGTTGTTCGAGTGCCCACAAGCGGATACCGGCTATTTCATAACGTTGGTATATTTTTTCGTCAATCAAATAGAATCGCCCTAATTCACATTGTTCAGATTTTGCCCGAGTGGGAGGTTCCCGAATACACAAACTGGAGCCAATGCTATTCACCCCAATGGAAACTCTAACAAATGCCTAGACGTAAAGGGCACTGTATTCCAGAACGGAACTCCAGTCCAAATGTAAGAGCTACCCTGAGTGCTTTCGCTTCTGGTCGTCCAACATTTGACGTATTCTTCTATAGTTACGACTGTAACGGTACCCAGGCTCAGAAATGGGCTGTTCAACGCGGGAACACCAAGGTTAAACTTTCCGGCACGAACTATTGTCTTGATGCAGGTTCCAGTAAGTTATTGCATTCTACAACTGAAACTTTTAATTTCAATTTTTATGGGTGCCCCAGCACCTGGAAAAGGTGTTGGGATGAAGATCTGGCAGTGCTACGATAACCTTCCTGCGCTGGTATGGTACTACACCGATGATAATCGAATTGCCCTGACTGGGAAAGGTACAAGTATCATATTTTGACTCGTGAAAAACATTCTGATAATTCTGTAATTACCATTTTCATTACTCAAGGCCAATGTCTTGACCTCCCCGGCGGCGTTTTATCCAATAGCCAACAAATTCAAACATGGCAATGTACTGATTTCAACGCTAATCAAGTATGGAATATCTAAGTATCATATGTAACACAATTTATTTTTCCCGGACTTCTCCGCTACCACGGTTTATCAAAATAGCAGACTTTCTGGACATTGATATTTCAGGTACTATTGATGAGCATATGTACTGTACTTAAAGCGTAGAAGCGATATATTGAACGTCAAGGTTACCTGAGGCCAGTCTTCGTGACTCCCAAGATAATAATAATATTGAATTTTCCACCTGCCAACCTCAGTAAGGAATAAAGGCAAACTTTAGTCATGAGATTTAATTTTACCCAAATGTAATTAACGGTGATAAGTTCACGATTACAAAGTCCTCTCCGGAGCTTGGATCTTTTATCGTTTTCTCGGAGGTGTACTATTACAGAAGTTTATTATTTATTGATAGGACCCCCCGATGTGTTAACCAGGACTGACTTCGAATATAAAAGGGTAAAAAATCTCCTAGATACTTAGGTAAGTCTCACAAAACCCAATTGCACATAATTCTAAATATAGAACATGAACCTAACGATCAACTCTGGGGAATCATGGGTGAGATGAAAAATATCTTATGTTATAGGCTTGTAAAAATAGCTAATATGTCAAATTCGCGGTTTAGAGTACTTCGATGCTGGAAAGTTACCCTTGAACGAATCGGATTACAACCCCGAGTTGTATTTGCGATACGGAACTAAAACGGAACATACCGTATACAAATAACACATAATACCGCATGGTACCGCGTTCCCGTCGTTCCCGTTAACATCAAGTCACCGAACTTGACATTGAACCACTACAAGCTTCTGTCTTTCATTCCAGTTTATCCGCTGGTACACGATACTATTGCTAATACTAGATGCCGACGTAGCATCAGCATTTTTCGGGTCGTGCCACCGGATTGCGGTTTTCCAAATTCTCGCTAGCCCGGGTATTCTAGGACTCGTTTTAATACCTGTTAGAATTTCACGGGTTTTATTCTTAGTCCGCCTTAACTCATCTATATTGTCAATTTTAGGCCCACACCCTGCGGAACCAGTATATCAACCATACAGGGTCTCAGAGCGCAGATGTCTTGTTATAACGATATACCAGCGGATATAATCTCAACAATCCTATATCACCTCCGCCACGACCACTCTACGCTTCGTGCATGCTCCCTCATATCCCCAATATTTCTATTCCCCAGTCGAATGTATCTCTATTCCGAAATTAACTTGTCTGTAGGCTCTCGACAATGTAGGAAGTTCCGCGATCTCCTCTCGTCAAACCCTCACCTCGGAGTTCACGTTCGCCATCTTTCCATAAAAGACTCACAAGAGGACCATGATTCTGACGTTGGCTGGATTCTGTCCGAACCCGCTCTGCCATTTGTTATTGAATCCCTACCCCTCCTCCGTTCTTTTTATCTAAGCTGTTTCAAACCCGATGACAATAAGCTCATTTTAGAGTGGCATACGCTTCCGAGTGGCTTAAAATCGTCCATATTCCACCTCCTTCAGCTCGCCACCCTCGAAAAAGTTGAATTCCGTTCTCTTCGCTTTCCTATTTCGATATTTTGCGATTCCCCACAGCTAAGATGCATGCATCTACCTGGTTGTTTCTTGGATGGAGCCGCCAAAACCATCAAACAGTTATACCGGCACGATAAAACCCGACTCACACAACTGTCTATAACTGCAGAAACATACTCGAGTGACCTTATCGACACATTGACTCACGTATTTGACGTTTCCCAACTGCGTGACTTGATTATTCTCGGCCCAAATCCAAGAATGCTGAAAGTGGCAAAGGAGTTAATAAATTCCTCTGCTCTTTCGATGGAAAGGTTCCAATGGTCTCTCCCTTATTTTTATAATTCAACTGGTATGTACTGTTTGAAAATCTATTAATAGAATATACCCACTTACATCCCCGTTAATCAGGTTATATTACTTCACACATACCCATGGATCTGTCAATTGTTTCTAACCTTCGCGTTTTGGAGATGGGTGTCGATTTCTGGTATGAGAACCCGAAACGAGATCCATTCCCTTGGCTTTTCCGTACCCTCAGTGACATAGCAAAGTCAGGTAACACCGTAAATCTCGAGAGAATCGTGGTTGGGGTCACTGCTGAGGGCTTTGGTGACCACGAATTGCGGTCCTTAATTGGATACAGCATATGGGGAGACCTCGACGCCATCCTAACAGGGGGCGCCTACTCTAAGCTGCAAAGTGTCACAATATACCTTTGCGCTTTGTACACACCGGGTGAACTATCCTCGGTTTGGTTGGCCCCTATGAAGAAGCGGCTCCCATCGCTTCGGGCTAAGGGCTTACTTCACATTACGCGATATCCGTTTCATCAAGACATGAGAGGGAGGGGATTTTTTGCAACTGAGATCCAGCTGCGCTAGCCTCTATTTAGAACCTCTGATCCCTCACTCTGATTTCGCCATCTCTGGTTCCCGCGTTTTAGCTTTGATATTCCTTATCGAGTTCTCTCAGTGAAAGAAGGTAGCTACTAGAAGTTATTTTCATTTTTTTTTGGGGGGTTTTGGTGTCAATATGAGCGATCCATCAGACATCAGGGATTCATAATATTTACCCAATACTGATCTCATACTTTGTGATCTACAGAAAACGTAATGGTGATTTTACATTATACGGACAATAACTCATGTGGTCGATATATCCATACCTTCAAATAGTCCATTCCTAGTGTTAATATATGCATCACCTGGAAGTGAATTTCGTGCCCAAATTCACAACGAAAGTTCGTAATCAATACGATGTATTCTATATGACCTAGCACAAGATATTTCCAAGTCCAGCTTGTGAAGTTATTACAACTCCAATCCCTTAAACCTAGTTCCAAGCAATGGACCCTCCCAAGGTTTATCGGCTTTGGCGAACACACTCTTGTTCTCTCCAAGGAATTCTTCTATGAAAACTCGGCCAACCACTTTGCCAGGGGAGTAAAAGAGCTTCTCGTCCGATCCCGCTGCTTTCATCGCATCCACGCCAGCTAGGAGAGGTGCATACGCTTCCGGAATCCCTTGCTTGAGCAACAGCTCGGTAAATTCAGCGGTAGTGACTTTGACGTGGGTGATCTTGCGCCCGAGAACTTTGGTCAACTTCTCTGCAACCTTTGTCGGCAGTCAGCACATAAATGTGAATACGTGGGGTCAGGTGGAATATTAAGGGCTTACCAGATCAAAAGTGAGGAGTTCCGGGCCCATGATGAAGATGTCGTTGTTTAAGACTTTTTCGTCTATCAAAGGTCCCACTGCCGCCTCTGCGATATCATCCTCGGAGGTCATAGGGAATTTCCCATCCCCTGTGGCGCTTACAATGATGTCTTCTTCGCTGATGCTTGCAACACTGAGCATATTTGCTAAAAACCAAATATATCAACATATTTCTCAACGAACATCACGAGTTCGAAAAACTCACCGTAGAACCAAGGAGGTCGCAGGACACAGTATTCCACTTTATGGCCACCGTCGGCCAAGTACTCATGCACCTTTCCGTAGCCCCAACCACCCTTATCCACCCCCGCCCCGCTCATGAGGACAAACCGTTTAACTCCCTGTTCAATCGCTAAGTCGATGAACGGCTTCATTGCTCCGATAATATCAGGGACTGCGGGTGGGACCAAGTAGACTGCACTGATTGGAGCCACGAGATTTGTGGCATTGAATGGATTAGCATGAGTGGACGGGTCCGTCCAGTCGAAAATGGCACCAGTTAGGGAGGAATACTGGGATTTGTATTCGGAGGGAATAGCAGCAGCTCCTTTACGAGAAGCAATTTGGACAGGGATGCCCTTTGCAGATAGGAGTTTGGCGATGCGGGAGGCGGTTTTTCCCCAACCTCCTGTTAGAAGAATTGTGCCTGTCATTGAATATTGTTTTCCGCGATGAGATGTGTTGGATGTGGTTGAGCTTTAAGGCATGAAATGATTTGAAGCTTTTATACTTTGCAAGGCTGGGCTGTGCATGCTAAGCGCTAAGCTCCCGTCTTTCCAGGGTGAAGCCACCGCGGCCAACGGCGAAGTTCGCAGCTGGGTGCGCAGAAACGCGCAGGCCGTGGTTGCAACCATCATGAGAACAATGTCAGTCATGTGATGTCGTTTTCCGGTACTATCGGGCTTTAGTCCCTCGACGAAAATGCCAATTATCTATAACGAACACTCTGGTGCAAATATCTCTCGGAGACTTTTAGTACTACCCGCGGGGCCTTCGCACATGAAGGGTACCTAGCTGCAAATTTTTTCATACCTGCCTACACCACTGTGAAGCTCGACTAAATTTACCGTTTTGTGTGGGCCGTTGCAACTTGCAAGTACGGCATTACCGGGTTCGAACTTTTAGAATGCGGGAACTATCAATTATATAAGCTAAAAGTGCCTAAACTCACGGACAAATAAGCCTAACAGGCCAAATAGGCCTGGGGATCCACATTTACGAGGTTAGCCGCAATATTGGCTCGAAGTAGATCCCCAACACAATCCTCGTTTTTTGGATTACATAAAACAGTGTCATATGACTTTATGGCGCAGTGCAGTCTTGCCTCACAGCCTCGGCGTTAATTTTCACCCAAGGAATCTTAACGGTACTTAGTTGTATAGTGACCCATGAGAGTTTGGGCATATTGAGGGCTGCGATCATCCTTCAGATGGGTATTTTCGGTATCTTGGCCGTAAATGGTACCGCCGGCATACCAAGCCGCTAGACCGTAGGACGAAACGGTCACGGCCGTATAGTGAAACCTCTAGAAATAACTTTCACGGGGGAACAAATAAATCATTTCCGCTGAAGTATATAACATAGTTATTATTGATATTCATTCGCGGCTTCGTCGCGCGTGTTTACTATTTGTGGTCGAATAGATCCATTCGGGGAGGGGTTACAATGTTATATACGATGAAGAATCATCGAGTATCGAACTTACGTCGAATTCAATAGACCTCCTTAATTTTTGGTCCCGGAAGTCTTCGCAGCAGCTTGCGCTTCCTCCCAGTCTTGCCTGTCGTGATCTTTGAAAGCCTGTATGATTTGATGGCCCTCTTCAACGTCGTCAGGGTTCCAGGGTTTTAGACCATGGGAGGCCATAAAATTCGGCCAGCCGCCGTATGACTTGTAGTATGAGTTGTTGGACTTCTCGGCGTAAGCATTTGACGTATTGCTAGAATCGGATTTCTGTGTAGACATGGCTGATGATATGTATGATTCAGTTGTGTTTCAGCTTTAGAAAATTGTCGGAGGTCTCTTACCTGCGGAGTACTGCAGGGGATATCGTAGATGATCGATATAGAATGACCACAGAACGGGGACGCAAAGGACAAAGAAAAGAAAGGGGTGGTACGACCGTGACGCACTTTAATGAGTCACATCATACTAATAGCCTGTCACACCACATGCGCGCAGTTGCTATGTCACAACAGGAAGTTGAACTCATTCTGACCACTGCAATGTTCTGCGTACTTCTAGAGGGTATCACAAAAATTGACCAGAGCCACAATTCTAAGCTCTGAAGAACAAGTTATCTCGTAACATGCGAGATCACAAGATCGCATTTATGGCCAATGGTAGGGCGTACTTCATATACTTCCGCGGCCTCCGACATTTCACTCTACAGCATTCACTGCCTAGATATTCATCCGCCAGGCAGTGTTTCGGGAAACCCTATGTTTTTTCACGAAAAAAAAACAAACCAGCAGAAAACAAGGCTAGGTAAGTTTTGTTCATAAACGCCCATCTCAAACTCCATTATAATTTATATTGTCCTCGGACATACGGTGACCCTGCTCATCAAATATAAACCTGAATTTTCCGCTAGCATCGGGAGGAGTACTCAGGCTTTCTAATCTTATCGTAATCATAATACACCATCAGCATCCCCTAAGCACTAAGCTTTTTATTAAAAAATTTCTTGAACGAAAACTCACGTTTCTTTTGCATCCAGGAGTTTGTTGAAAGGAACTTTTATACCCTACAATTTCATATAACTACTCACGGGCAAAGGGTTATAGGACTACGTGAGCCGCAGATGACGCATACAGTGAGCCTTCCGCCGGTCAACAATAACGGCTAGATCGGATTAAGATCGACCACAGAGTCTGGACCTATAACGAGGAGTACTTTTCTCGAGGACTCCTTTCGTACCTGATTACCAGGGCCCCGGACCGAAGACCAAGACAATCATTTTTTTTGGTGTGAAAAATGGTTAGAGTACCGCTTACCCTGACAGGCAGATACAATCAGATCGTGATATCGATGGAAAGGGATTGGGTCTTGAGTACGTTAATCGCATATATTGCGGACTTCTTATGATACCTGCATTTGAATAAGCGTCGATACCGCAGTTTGAAAGCCTTCCATTATGCTATTATGCAACGTCCAATGGGAGTTGACCTCTGACTCACTGATTACTTACAAGGTATGCCAGGATCGGGGCACCATCGGGCGAGCCCTACAAACCAAGAGGCTCGATCACAGATGATAATGGGGATTGTGTCTGGCATTCCATGACTTGTTCGGCCAGGGAAAAGAAGATATCTACGACTAGATCGGAGAAAACCCGTAAACCAAAACTGCAGTGCGTAGCTATTATAATTATTATTATACTCAAAGACAAAATATAAGCACTTTCCGCGTATAAGCACAATGCCGTGACCTTTTGTCCCCGGGGAGATGTGGAGCGCGGTAATTACATGGACCCGGACCAAGCGCTAAACACCAAATATCAGGCGCCTAAATCCTCCTGTGTATTATACGATGTGACCATCCCTGGAGCAGACAGATTTAGCAGCGATGCCCCTTGATATCGAGATGACTTGATGAAGATTGACAGCCCACGACCTCCGCTAGAAGCGCGTCTCCACTGGTTGTATGTAGTGCTAGTGAGAAGTCTCATCATGGTGGCGAGGATACTCAACTCTGCGAAAGGGGATGGGTACTAATTAAATCACTGTTTTAGGTGTAGGGAAATGTAACTGCTGTTTCTGCCTCCTACAGGTACGTGGTTCCGGAACAGCATTGTTCGTCATAATGTGCGCGCCTATTTTCTATAGCCTGAATCATCATCAATGGTGTGCGTCTTTTTGTTTTACATATTTTTTACCATCTAAAAGGCCGATCCTCATATCTCCAAGAATTCAAAGGAGGGACTCTCGACGAACTGCCTCAATTTTTCGTTCTCGGGGGTACGCTTTTTTTTTTCCTTTCCATTTCTTTTTCCTGTTATACTTACAGTACAATAATAAATGGGTCACGAATAAGGGTCCTGATGCGCTTGAAGTGAGTCAGAAAACAATAATTTGACCATTTTTACACTAACCACGAAATTTACAATACCCAGGATCGATCCCTATTTCCTTCTGGATTCCCTGTTTACTGTGCTAGAACGATGGTCAGTGCTCTCCTGACTCATAGAACACGAACCCACTGATGGTTCTAGGTTTGGCAGCATTGCATCAATGCTCCTTTCCGGTCCCCACCGCCTCACACACGGGTTGACTGCGTCGATGCACATACACATACATATTCTATCTGGGGAATTGTCGTCCTCCTTTAAAAAGGGAGAGGTAAAATACCTCTTTTTCAATATACTTCCTCGACGCATACTTCCTCAATACATACTTTCTCAACAACTTTACTACACTCACCTCTTGGCCATCATGACCGGTATGCTCCCTACCCAGCTTCTGCTTCTAGTTGCTGATCACCTCCCAGGATTCCGTGAAAGACTTAATAATGTTGTTCTCCAATACCAGAGGCGCAGCGTGCAATACAGTGAACCTGAGCGTATCGGAGCGCCACACCAATGTGCATGGATGGTTATCGTCTATAGTGAGCTCAACATGCATGAAAAAAAAATCTGGCATTGATAACGTGCGATCTAGTCGACGGCGTGGAGCATGGCCGTGGCACTGCGGCCACTAAGGACCAAGCAAAGGAGAATGCTGCTAGAGAAGCACTCGTGGCATTAGGAATACCGTTTGCATAGCTCCACGTATTCGATTCCTCGCACCGACCGTGTTGCCCCCAGGCCCCTCTGTTCCTATTATCTTATTCCTGTTGCGTAGTTTACATGTATTAATTACATAGATTGTTAATGCGGTAGAACCTCCCGATCAACTTCCTGTTTGCCGATGTCCCCAGCAGTGCCAAAAGAAGGACTTGTCGCCATTAAATTTGAGCATAGGCCGGTAAATATTGACCGACGAAATCACTTTGAGTTTGAGTTCAATCAAGTCTCCCTCCACCCATCAGAGTTAATCACGGATTAACGTCAGTTGGGCTATAGACAAATCACCGGGTCGACGAGACTGATACTAAAAATGCTTACGCTTGAAACTTACAACACCTGAAGTTAGTGTGCGTTTGAGGCTTCTTAATTATATCTCCCCATGATATGACAAGTACACCCACGGGCATATGATAATTCACAAATTGCTCACAAGTTATTAACGGATAACACTCTTATCTGGAAATGGCCTACGTTTCTTAATTAATAACGGCATCACAGGTAATGGCGAGTTTATGAATTTGAGCTTATGTGAGAGTACATAGAGTGCTAACAGAACAAAAAGTTATCTTTGGTGACACAATGACGCAGGTGGGGTATGTTTGAAGCGGACCCTGATGAATAGGTGCCAAATTATCCGTAAGTTTATTGGCTCCCTCCAACTGTTTCATGTTGCCACAGCTTTGATCGATAACCAAGTCCGAATAGTGGAACATAGTTAGATGCACAAGATGTGGCAAACCCGTAGCGGCCATTCCAGTAATATACTTCTGTTGACAGGTGTATGATCAGCCAAATGGGAAGCCAAGCACCTTTATCCTGATATGGTGGTGGTGTCCCACTAGGAAACAGTCACACCCCATCCGTATCAATATAGATCAACAGGTTTCAGTTCCACCTCATAAGGACACATGAAGATAGGCGAAATATCTGCCTTGTATTTTTTATGTTGAGTAGCCAATGCCGAGAAGATTCTAGGCCAGGCCTTCGTAACCTGTGGTACGATGGAATTGGCTACATGGATCAAAACAGAGGAAGGAATCTGCGGCGTGGTAAGGAACGCAAGGCAAACGTCTATAAGGTGTCTTGAATTAAATAGTGCAACTACGACGTCTAATGTAGGTCATAGCCAATCAGGTTCCGTCGACCGAAGATCTCGCCAATCTAATGACTCGTCAACTGGACGTGTAGCTGGGAGCGCAAGAGTCCACGTACTTTGAAAATTGTGTATGCCTCGACACCGTAGACTCCCACTTTTATAATCTCACCACTCGACACAGCACCTCTCCAGTATGCTGGATTAATAGCACGTGACCATAATGTTTCATAGGCAGAACGAAATGTGGCGATGGAGGGTGGCTGAAGACCTTCAGCCTTATAAACGTGCTTGAAAATTTCTCGAGTAACAGAAAGGTTGTAGAGTAATGGTTGTTTATAGGCTAAGAATCGCAATGTTAGTTCATGTTTTAGAGAACCCAAATCCTCCACGCCCTCCTCAAACTCCGGCGCCGCTCACTGCTTTCATAACTGAAGAAGTTTGACATGGAAAGAAGACTTACACCCCAACATTTGACCCAATTTCTGGCCAGCAGGTTCTAGAAACTTTTTTGTGCTTTCCCAGAACTTGCCAGCGTTCTGTTGTGCACTTGCCAACGCTTCCTGTGCCTTTTTTTGAGTCGCCTCTACCGATGCATTGGAGTTCGACGAGGTGTATCTTGTACCATTGAAGGGCGCCTTCTTTGAGCGCAATGCTGACCGGGCTAACGAATGTCGGAGAGTAGAAGAGGCAACCGAGTGCATGGTGGGCGACAAGCAGCAAAAACGAACAGCGGGAGAATTGCAAGAGGTGGGAAAAAATTGGTCCCGGCTTATTCCGTTCTAGATCTTCACATGTATTATCTTATCTTATCTAAATATTTTATTCAAATTATTTACTTCATCACGTGCCCTCGTTGTACAGACGACTCCTAGAAATCAAGCAACGTGGTGGACTCAGACATCGAACTTGATGGCATTTCCAAACGATTGCAGCCGCGAGACGCCAGAGATCGCACTCACGATATAAATCCGACCAAAAAAACACTTCCTGATGCTCATATCACTTGCCTTCATTATGGAGTTTGAGCCCATGCTGAATATCTGGGCATTCAAAATACAATGAGGTGAAGCGTACAATTTCCACAGCCCCACCGCCACGATGTAGCTTCTGGCGCCTCATGTCGCTCTTTGTAATCTATCTACAGACGCTCAAGGCCTCATGGCACGCTATGGACCAATCACAAGGAGCCTATAATCAGAGGAGATGTTGAAAGTTGACAGGGAGCATAATACAGAGCCTTCATTGGCTCCTTCTAACGCTCGTCGGCATACTTAACGACGTGAAACCCGTATCGCATCTTCTTTTAGCCTATAACACTCGATTCAGCTGTCGGAAGGTATTCATTCGATGGTGGTTTTCGTATCAACCTCCTGCTTTGTTGACCTCAAGATAAGACCGCCGGTGAGTTCTTCATTCTTAATCTTTGATCGGGGCAATCTCTCAAAGGTGTTGACCCAGATATATGTATCCTGTCCTACACACCGAGGCGAAAGGTCAACCACCCTGAGTCGATATGGGGTGCTCGCCTTAATCTTTCCCCCGGCTTTCACTCATCAATGGTGGTGAAGTGGGCGCACAAATAAATGCCTAGTGTGATGTTTACACCTTTCCAACTGCTGTGATACTGCGTCAATAAAGGGAATTTGCTACAGCCTATGGGTAAGCTTTGTCCCTTGACATCTCCGCGGTGTGGTATAATACTAATAATTTACGGTTACCTCTCCCTTGGGATATCTAGCATATTGGTTGAGAAAGCACTTGCGAGGAGGCGGAATTCCGACACTGTTGAGTTAAAAAAGATTTTGTGTGTAAGTTTAGAGTATCCGCGATTAGGTACGAGTCATCCTGCTAGAAACCTCCCAGACAATTGACATATTTGATAAATTTTCATTAGCTCCGATCCTTATTTCTCCGATCCATTAATGTCGCTACAGTTCAAAGTATCGGTGACTTAGGTTCAAAGTGTGGAGTTCCACCCGGAGGCGGTGGCACCTCTCATGTTCTACCTTCGCTCGTTCACTGTTGAAAATACCCGGTCCCCACGCCCAACATTGATATATGTATTGTCAATACTGCAACACTGATCGGGATGATCGACATACCCTGTCTCGCCTTTCGTGTGGGTCACAAACAAATTAAGAGCGGCGATTTCTCGTTTTTGCCTAGGTAGTGGTGACAGAACGGTCAGGTTGACATTTGATTTTCGCCTAACGCTGTGGTGGGCCACTGTTCAATGGCCACCAATACTAATACTAATAACTGGTATACCTGCCTCGCTAGTTTATGCGGCCCTACTTCCATCTCGCCATACAGCCCGCAGTTCTCCCGGATGCGCCTTAAAAGACGCCAAAGGGTAAGCGGTAAACTCTACTTTCGAGTTCCTCATCTCTGATAATCCTCGTTGTCTGCCTACTACACTACATCTTCAATTTACTACTACAATGTTCCACGCTCGTGAGCATTACTCCAATTTTGCAACTTCTGCGATCTCACGATAAATTTCAGATCCTAGAACCGACCTCAACAACCTCGCCGCGAGGAACGGACTTCATCTGCATTACGAATTCAGAGGCCCCTCTGGACCTCTGAATAACTGTTCTTGGCTCTGCATACTCTACGGTACGGATGAGTGAAACTAGCTTTGCCTTTAATACTAAGCGTTTTTGTTCATTTTCAGTCCAAAATATCGAGTGGGCTCGCCACCAAGCCAGGAGTAAAGATGAGGCCAAGGAAGTGGCTGCCAATCGGGTTCTACATGCTCTCCTTGCACAAGGCTACCGCTAGTAGGCCTCCACAGTTGGTTGACTACATTTTAACAGCTGTCTCTCCGACCCATCCGACATTTTTTCATATTTCGTTCATAATTTTAGTGGCCATGCTATTTTTTTTACCGATTTACTTTACAGAACAAGCATATACAGACCATCCATCAACGTCCACGAATACGTACTTGACATAATATCGTAATTCAGGGTGACCCTATTCCTTTTCATAGAGACCAATTATACTCGTCCCACTAAGATTTTTTTTTGTACCCTTGTATCACCATAATCCTTGTGTTGTTCGAGTTTCAAGAGGACATTTGCGTTCCATTGGCCCCGAGTTCCTACATATATGCCTCCACTGATTCCAGTTCCTCGTCTATCTACTCGACTTCATATTGACGTCTTGCGCTAGTCCTGGGTAATTTGATTGTTCTTTCGGTGTACTAAAGCTTACTAGCACCATAAATCAGTTCTCCACGATCAGAGCGGAGAGACAAGAAAGGGTAGAACCTCCCTTGCTATTCTGACAGTCTCTATCATCAAAACGAAATTATTCAAGGGCTTGTACAGTCTTACACAATACCCCTAACTTTTGATACGGAAATCGTAATCAGATAATAAATGTTCCGTTGGGGAGTGGAGCGGCGAGCCGTTTCGAAATGGTCAACAAATCAGGTGCTGTAGAATTATGATTCTGAGCTTTCTGGTTGATCTTAAATCCGCCGGTTCCTGTTAATCACAATGTAAATCAGACAGATGATATATTTTGTGCGATTGCAAAACAATCAGATACGTTATTTTATCTATTAGAGTATAGATTTGCATCGCGGCCCGTCGGTCCGTAGCCAACCAGAATAACAAACTATGTCAAACAAGGCGAAGTATTGTGTCATCAAAAACCCAACCATCCTTGAGCAACTCTGAATCTTTTCCTTTGGAGAGATTAAGGTATAGATGTAATGTCTTCTCGATATTCTTATTTAAAACTAATGAATAACAGATGGCGGCTCTATAAAGTGGTTGAAAATCACGGTACCCGCGTCAAATCATGGGCTTTGGACTGTTCTTTATCAAAAAAAAAATGCGCAGGAAATGATAAGGATTCTGCTTCGCAGAGCCGATGTGGACCTAGTTAGCCTCAAAGCTGAGATTTCAGCGGCGAAAATGCATCTCGAAGGTCTCATACGACAACTAAAATAAGATAGGACTCGAATTTCTACTCTTCGTGTGGGCATTCTGCCTATCAAGCGTCTACCAGCAGAACCGATTGTCGGGATCCTCTGGTTCTGCACACTGGGCACATCACGCTTCCATGGGAGGGGGTCATGTATCCATGGAAACTCTGCCACGCGTGTTCGCATCAAAAAACAGACCGTACAAATTGCCTACAGGCTACGGTCACGTCAATGGTGTGGACTCATACGAAGATCAATCCTACTGGAAGATATGCCGAAGGGTTAGGGTCAGCATACTTTCCCAATCTACTTCCTCCAAATCGGATTCGTTTTTCAATATTTTCATCGGCCTAACCTATTGTCGATTGAAATTCTTGTATATCTTGATGACGGCGCGGGCTTCGTTGGCGAGTAAAATTTCGGACAACCAACGCGAATGAAATAATCCATACGGTTGGTGTTCCTTTAGGGGTTTCCTTACAGACGAGATCCGAATCTTCGTTGACTACGCCAATCTGGTGTTCCAAAAAATAAGCCACTATAACCCCCCACAACTCAAAGATTCTGGATGGGCGGCTGAACGTAAGGCGTTTTAAGCCGTACCTGACCTGCTTGACTTTGACATCAATAACCCACCCACGATTATAAAGAATAATCACCCAACATCTCGAGGAGGGCGGGGATGAAAGTCCATATCTCCATCACTACACATCAGACAAAGAATACATAGGAATAGAAGGTCTAACTCTACTTATCCTGGACCTAGATACTGGGGAGGAAGTTTTGGTAGCCACTGGCGGCTCCCAAATTCAATCAGAGGAGCCTAGATTTTCGTGATGGAAGTAAAAGGGATCATACTATTGCGGCCGTGGATGGTCTGGAAGACGGTGATAAGGTAACTTGGTTCTTATCAGGGAATCAGGCGCTGACTAACTGGTGATACCCTGATGTCGAATCTGTAGAATGCCTCCATCAATGGAAGACAGAGGGGTTATTGGAGATCGGACGTGATAGATTGAAGGTCTGTTATGTGTGTCGGAATGAATCGTACGTGAACCAAGACGATCTTGAATAATATAAACCATGGAAATGATACTATGATATATAATTTCTTCTCTTTTTCAGCTTTTCCAATTAGTTGGCGGTTTTTTCTAGAGACTGTGTAACAAACGCCGCGCATCATATTGATGTAACGGGGCATAGCTTTATGATGTTGGATTAAGGCGCCGGTGTCTATTCCGATACACGTTTTCAGCGCCTTCTAGCGCCCGCCATCTATTATAAACGCCAGAATTCAGCAAATACTGTCAATAATCTTCCCATCTATGCACCTCAATAACTTTAGCCATATCCCGTTCCGCGTCAAAAATCAAGCGTCGCCTGTTCGTTGTCCCAGGATTCCTTTCACGAACGCGATATCTGCGGACCCGCCTTGGTTTATCTGACTCACCTTCAACAGCAGTTACCAGATGGATATTATAAAAACAATCACAAGCTGGGGCTGGATCGGATTCTACTATGTCCCCTACAGGCTCCCTCTGGTCCAGAAGGGGGTCAAATACAATCATAATGTAACACCGAACGATACTGAACATTGAAAGGGGGGTCTATCACAGATTTGTAGATGCTGTTGCTGTCGATGCGATATTTGGATCTGTACCCGGGTGTCTACGTTTTGTGAGTTGGTCTGTTCATAATGCTAATGTTTGACTTCGCCGTTATTTGGCCTCTGAAGCTTAGGGTGACTCACTGGAGCTACATTCCTTGACACTGGCCCTCTGGGATACTTGGGCTGAGAATTTTTTCAACTGCTGTGATGCTGTGAAATAATCGTCGGCCCCCTTTCGTTTTTACAGCTTGGGACTGAGCTTTCTTTGTTATCCGTCCAAAAAAATTGCTCAATGAGTACCCTGCTTTGAGATCTCTGAGATCACCATGTATCGCTGGACCCCCATCGGGCGGGCGCGACCTTCTTCCATTTAAGATCTGGAACACCCTGAAATGGCCAACTGGGCGTATTGGTATACGTACTAACAACCACAACAGATTGAAAGATCGTATGGGATATTGAACCGATTGGGCGCTCACTGGTATGCATACTCTACTTCGCTTGGGCGATGCTTTCATTTTTAAGTACATTTAGCTGACACCAGGGGCGAAACAAGTTGGGTTTCCGAGACCTTAGACACGTCGTGTCCCGACACCGCCCACATTGACATTATTCGGGGATATCTTTCCCCCAGGGTCGTCTATGCAAAGATAATGGTGTACCCCTCTATAGAAGAACATTGGGTGCATTTTATTACGTCTTCTTGCTGCGCTTACTGATCAAAGGCGTTATTTGGCGTATGGTACGACCGGCATCCGAGAAACACTAATACCAGAACAGATTTTGCCCTTAATCTCTGTCGCATTGCATTTCCCAGGCAATAGGAGCCCCCACAGCTCCTCTCAGTTATAAAAGCTTTTGACTCCCATTTACGGTTTAAGTTCTCCTCTAATCCCCAGTCGCCCCCTTCAAACCAGATGTCTCGTCCGTAAACTCTTAAACTTCTTGTAGCAGGCGCGATCTCACCTTAAAACGCGTTAGATTTCCGAATGAACCTCAATAATTTCGCATCTCAACACAGGCTCTCTGTAACGTATACCTTTGACGGCCCCTATGGAACCCAACATGATTGTGTGTGGTTCTCCACGGTCTATGGTACGTCCCACACAAGCTAAGGTTAGATGTGGTCACTGACACCCTCTGGTGCTCTAGTTGGAGGTAAGATCTATGGTCGTTGTCAAGGTCGAAGTATGGATCAGGCCAAGGAAGCAGCAGCTGCTTGTGCTCTGGAAATTCTTCTGGGTTAGTGACCTTTGAAAGAGGCCCAAAACGCATATTCACCAATAGGTCCCCCAGCACCTCCGCCCCTTGAGCAACAATACTCCTGACACAGTTATTTTGTAATCCTGTTCACCAGTAGCTGGCACCTTGATATATCAGGTATTGTACTTACAGATATAACTTGATATATAAACCGCTGTCCTTAGAGTTAAAATCTTGATATATCAATCCACTGTGCTGAACCCTACCCTAGAAATTTCCCACACCCTCTTTGCTTACATATGCTGTTGCCCACAACGAGCTCGACACTCCTCAACACCGCTCGAGGCGACGAGCAGCCCTCGAGCACCCCGCCTTCCAAAAATTCCAATCGGGATCTCTCGGATCTTGATCTGCGGATGCGCCATCAACACTATTAGCGTGATGGTCATTTCAAACCTTTCCCTTTCAAGAACTAGCGCATTTCCGCGCATTTCCTTTCTGTATGATAATGATTGTCTCCGTTTGATCTCCGTTTGATGTTTTTTTTTTTGTTCACAATCCAAAACTTATGAAAATTAATGACATTCTACAACGTAGTTCTGACCATCTGGGCCTTCCGGGAGCCCAGGCCCCTTCGACATTTTCTCCGGAATACCCTTCCATAATTCCTCTCAGTGGCTACGAAGCTCGGAGCGGACCATTGCTTGACGAAAAGCATATGCACGCTGGCCTTCTGCGACAAGCGGGTCAACTCCAGGCACCACCATCACTGCTCTCCCTATCCACAGCTGCTCCTCCCACGCAAAGTACTCCTTGACCCGGCGCATTTCTTCCTGGAGCAAAAGGCATTCCTCCTGCCAGCGATGCGCTCTTGCGCGCGCTCTACACCACTCAATACGAAGAGCTAATATTCCAGTTAGCCGGAGACTAAATCATAGTGCAATCGATAACTTACCCTCCTGCATGCGTGGCCCTTCAACGTTGAAATCTTCGCTACCCTCAGTGGATCTCCATATCCATGACATATTCATACGGCTCTCGGAGTGGCCACCTTCCCTCGCTGATAACCCCTGGATATCTTCTTTATGTAAAACCTGCAGTTCCCTATCCCATCCGACTTTCCCCAGCGGTCTAGCTAGGCTAATCAAAGCAATCCGAAAATCGTGATACCTGAGGACATGGGCATCGATTTGCGCCTGAACTCCAATAATAAGGTTTCGACTTCGTGTGACTTGACCTTGGCCACGGGAAAACCGGTCCTTTGCAGACAGCATCTGTGATCGAACCAAGAGGAGGCGCCGTATGTCGTGAAGAGCATCGTGAGCTTGTGCAAACCGTAGCCGCCACTCAAGCTCCATGATATCCATAGGTACCGAGATTTTATCTAAAACCTGCGAAGGAAGATGTAGTTTCTCATTTACAGCCCCTGTCAAAGTGTCCGTCTCGTTGTCCACGACACGGAGTGAAGATATCGCTGGCATGTAAAGAAGCTGTACTGCAGACCACGCATCGATCTGCCTTTTGAGGCGATTAGCACGTTCAATGACTTTTGTGATCTGTAGATCAGTGGAGTGCGAGCCTAGTGCCTTTGCGTCAATACGAAGGCGGCGTCTAGAGTATTAGTGAGGAGTGAGTAGTGATGTGCGGGCCCGGCCTCAGGCCCTGAGGCCCTCTAAGCCAGGCCGTTCAAAGCCCTCAACACGGCTTGGCTTGGCTTGGCTTGGTGGAGGCCTGGGGCCTGGCTTGAGATTTCAAAAGCCTGAGCCAGGCCCCAGAGGCCCTGGCCTGCAACCTATAAAAATATGTACCAGAAAGTGCAAATATCTGGGTATTTTGGATGGACTATGTAAATCCTAAAGCTATATAGTTCATGTGTCACTGTCCTTGTAGTTGTTTCTAGTCAATTGGACACAAATCTTGTTGAATTTTGAAAGCACCTATGTCAAAAATTTGCTACATCAACAAACCAAGTGGTAAAAATGATGTATCAGTCTTTGGGACTGCCTTACATTGATGGATTTGAGAGTAATAGTGTGCAAACAATATTATATATACATATTATGCACCCCCTGACCCCATGTTGGACCACACAAAATTTATTGAAGAAGCCCTGGCTCAGGCCCTGGCAGGCCCGAGCCAAGTCATGGTTGAGGGCCTGGCCTTGGCCTGAGATTCCTTCAGGCCAAAGCCCTCTCGAGCCGGGCCAAAGCCAGGGCTTTCAGGCCAAGCCGGGCCCGCACATCACTAGGAGTGAGACCAGTAAGAGTGATAAATCTATACATACTGTTGATCTTCTAATTCCAGGCCTTGTGTGAGAAGTAAGCTAGGTGGCATGTTTTCATGAACCACTTGTGACGAGCTCCGTATGGACGATGCGTCATCTCGGGCTAACTCCAGACAAACTGTGTGCTCCGTAATACCTGGCCAGGGCGATTAGTAAAGCAAAATGCAGTCAAATGGGGGAAACTGGTTTGAGTGGGCCGTTGCATGCACAGCAGGTCCAAGTTCAGTTTCTTTTTTTATATATGATTCTACATATCCACCTTTTTATATATCTATTACTATAACTATTCCTACCAAATGCCATTAACATGCACCACATACAATTAATTTACCAAAATAGTTCTAGACTATAGTAAGGGTTGCCAAGAATGATTAGGGTACTTGAGATAAGTTGGCTTGGGTGTGCCATGGTTGCGGCTCAGTGCACAGCATCAGATCAAAAAGGAAATTCAGAGTGCTGAGAAGATTTGATGGGAATTCAAATTCAGACTGGCAATCACCGCAACGTTGGCGGTCAAAAAATCCAAGGTTGGCATTTCCGGATATACCGAGTTCTCATAACTTCAAACTCGGAACATACGTCGCTCAGTGCATTTGAATGGATTTGGTTGGGTCTTGTCGTTCTCCCAAGCTTGAACCATTTTTGTCCATTGAGTCGTTGTTACTTGAAGTAGAGATGCATTGAATTTAATAAAGGCCGTAACCTTATCCCCACATTCCTGAACGGCCTCCATAGCCCGTCGAAGTAAGGTGGCACCTAGAAATATAACTTAAAAAAAGAAAACATTAATATCTATGAATCTGTAACCCACCCATACTGATTACTTTCCTCCAATTCAGATCACCAAAGTGATCGTCCAGAGTGTCACGCCGCAATCCTGGACCCATTTCTTTGGTGCTATTAGCAACAGGGTTCATCGCGGCCCATCCACGTTCTGGTGCTTCGCCGTCACTTTGTCCTACATTGGGAGTGTAATTGAAGGAAAAGTCTGCCTGGCAGCTGACTTGATGCGGGTGCAAGTGAAATTTGGGAATTAGATAGGTTATTGTAAGGGCATGGAGTAGGTTTGGGGGATAAATGCTACATCGTAAAGCCAGGTATATGATCCATTGGCAGACAATATTAAATGAAG